>JAQFXU010002617.1:0-19750 GCA_034693705.1 Spatulosminthurus flaviceps
TACTGGAGGGAGAACAGTCATTATGTACTGATCCAGGTATAAGACGTAAATAAAGTTGAAATGAAATGAAATGAAATTTGCAAAATTGCCGAGATGATTAGCAACATCAGCAGTTCAATGGGTTCGCTCTAAATTGCAGTGTCATTTTTCTGATTTAAACTTTTTTTACCGCATTAATCCGATGAACTTACTTCAAGCGGTTTATTATCATTTAAAAATGACCACCCACTTAAGCCATTCTTGGAAAAAAAAGCTGAAAGTCCTTCATCCTATTAGCAATTTATTACTCGAGGGAGGAGAAGCTAGCTTGAATATAGTAACTCATGCTCATTTACTTTATTTATTGAGTTCTACGAATTTAATATGTGTTTTCCCAGAAATCCTCTTCATAGAAATTCACTTTTCCCTGAATAATTTCCTTATTGTTACAAAGAAACCCACTGAATAAACTGATTACTTGCTATATTAATTTGTAACGGGATGCTTTCACTATAAGGAAGAAAAAAAGAAATTCCGTGGAAGAGTTGACGAGCACAGAATACAAGATGTAGTTACTCAACGTACTTTCCCTTGTATAATATTTTGGAGCTATGACGAGGCGTTTACATGAATCTGTAGTCTCTACCATCAATAGATGCGCAAATTATTGCTGCATGACAAAGTTTGTTCGTGTAACAGAAATAATTTACACTTTGCTACAAACAAATTATCACTGAAGGTGCAAACTTAACTTGAATGTGAAAATGCAAAAGATGCAGGTAGGGGTAATGAGTTTGAGATTTATTGCACGCTAATTCCCATATATTTATTTATTCACAAAGTAACACTTTATTTCCATAAAGTATCTATAGCATATAGGGTATCTGTTTTAAATGAAGTTCGTACCATAATAACTGCCATTGTAAATTATATTTTGAAGGTTAAGTCACGTTGTAAAGGTACTGACTACTACATTTGGGAATGAGTGTCATAAAAACGCTATTTGAGTTGTGATTATTATCAATAATGATTACAATTTTGGCTAAACGCTTCTACAGGAAACGCCATTTCCATATGTGATGGACTACTATGCACTACAATTGTCCTGCAGTGTAATTTAATAATTATAATATATTTGACCGACGCCAAAAGCGAGTTGATAAAATACTAAAATTGTGAGGAGAAAGCCGTAATCGTTTAAAATGTTTTTTTAAACTTTTTAGCATTCTAAATTTATATACACATCTTTATGCAACTCGTATACTCATGTTTAAAATTGATAAAGCATTTCAAATTTTTGAACATGAGCTAAAATATTTTTCCCCTCTCTATCTCATGAATATCTTTACACGTAATATTTTTGCACTAAAAGAGCTCCCTTCTGCTATCCCTGGGTGAATGAATACAACTTTTATGGTCTACCCGAAAGTGTATGTATGTATATAGCATAATTATACATACATTGTGAAACCTACATGGTAACAATCATACAAATTTAGCAATGATTAGCTAAATGGCAAAATATGTTTCAATCGATTAATGACGCTATATATTAGGCTCCATCAATATTTTTTAGTAGTGCAAGGAAAAAATATATACCTGCCATTGTGAGGTTGTTTCATTTTCTTTAGCACTGGAAAGGCTGACGTTTAAGAGTGATGAGAACTTTTTCAATTTCCATTCTATTTACGTTTACTCTTGAGGCATTATATTTTATCCTCTTTGACTAAAACTTTTCGTAATTCATGGCTATATACTTTAGCATATAATATCTGCTAGCGTATAGAGTAGATTAGGTTCAGTTTCTCCTTTCATACAATTCCGCTTCTGTTGAACACTTTGGCGTGCTCAAAGCATATTGTGGTATATATTTGTTTTGTTTCAATATGCTTGGCTTCTAACATATATTATTTCAATAGACTCATATAAAGTGATTCCAGCAATAATGTTTCCTCGAGGGCTGCAAAAAGTGATGGGTAATATTTTCACAACATTGTTTTCACTCTTTGATTAAAAAAAAATCTTTGTTGTAGAGTGTGTGAGTATCTTTCCAAGTCTTGTGTTGACGTGCATACTGAATTTTCCTTCCATTCGCATTCCTTTTTAAATGAAATCCCCAACATTCATATTTTTCTGTAACAGTTTAGCACCGAAAAGGTTCAAGCTCAGCTTTTTAAAATATTATTTACACAAAATTATCTCAACGGGTTTACATAATTTAAGGAAACCCGCATACAAACCTATGCTAAATAAACAATGGGGCTTTATTTTATAAAAAAGAGTCCAATACTTTTCCGTAAATAGTCCAGCCCAGCCAGAAATACTAAATTATAAGCAAGGTGTAACCCTCTTTTTGTTAGAGTAAGGAAGATTAATGGTGGAAGTAAAATGATTGAAATTTCAAGAATACTTGTCATATACGATGAAAGAGTTAAACCAAAAATAGTTCTGAGAACAAAAATAAAATATGAAGTCAAGAATTTTTAAGTGCTATCGGGAAGTATAATATTCATGACAAAAATTACACATCCTACATATTTCTAACAAGTGAATCCACAAAACTCACGTTCGCACGGGCAGTTTGAAGGTGTACCTGTGTGTGTCTGCACACTTTTGTATGCAACAGAAAATATAGCCGATTAAAAATGTATCGATTCTTCAATTAGGTTCTTGCTTGAACTCCCCCATGTTCTGGTACTGAAAGGGCTCGAGCTCAAAAGCTAAGTCTATGTCACCCAGATCATCGATGTCAATTCCCCCATCTTCCAAGTACCTGTTGATGCTGAAACTTGATGGATCGTGACCGCTACAATAAAAATACAGACAAAAAAATAGTTCATAACACAAGCCTCAACGAATGTTAATTTGTCAACTTAAATCTCTGCCAAAATTGCATCTATACAAATGTTATAAGCAATTTTTTACGTTTCTCTCCCACCCTCTCTCGCTTAGTAAGAATCAACAAGAATAGAAATGAGAAATATGAGATTTCAAATTACAATGCTGTTGTGTTTAAAAACACAGCCCAAAAAAAAAAAGAAAAACCAAACATTTTTACTGTTTTCCAGAAATTCTTGATGTAAAGATTTTGGGAGAACTTTGAAATTATAATAATTCCTTCAAAATTTTAAATCCCAATTCATAGGATTCTTGCAGAGAGGATACATTATAATCAGGTGACAAATTAACATTCAGATGACACCGTTTTTTTGTCTGTTTTTTTTCAAAAGTCAATATTTTTCCTCACAATATCGGATGGTGATTGTGAGTAAAATATATCCTTTTTGGAAGTGGAATAATGAAATGCAGAAAATTGGAAAACGAAAAACTACACAAGTTTTCAAACAACAAGAGATGTTATATTACACAGAATGATAATAATTTTTTTGAAACAATATATTATATTAAAGACTGCGCTGAAAAAAGGAAAGAGAAAAATGATCGGAATATTATTCTCAGCATTGAAAAATGAAATTCCATATTACTCAAAAAATTCGTTTTAATGAATAATTTTATAACACACACAAGAACGCACCGTCATAATCACTGTAAATAGTTTAGGACTTTTACACTTACATATAGATATATATATATATATATATATATATTATAAATCTTATTAATAAATACTTATACGTAATACCATGTAGAATATTTATAGTTATAGTAGAATAGATGTGTATATATAAGTATATAAGTATTTATATATATATAGAGACAGATATGAAATACTAAGACGGTATACAGTTTCATGATTCGCATGGATCCTCCAAATACTTAATACTATATATATTTCTTTATCAACTATAGTTTAAATCAGTAATTTAAAATCTTTGAATATTGATTTTTGAGTCCTCAATGTTTTGATTTGTGATTTGTCCATAAGTATATGGATTTTACATTTATGTATGTATATGTGTATATATATATATATTTATTTATTTATAGAAATGTAAGATCATATACAGTAGATAGTCTATACGTTGTCGCATATTTAAATTAATAGTTTGTATATATATTTAAGTATGATTTTAATAAGTATATAAAAAATCTCCTCTCACTGAGCTAATCATGTTTTTTTGGAATGTCGTAAAGTTTAAAGATCACAAAACATTGAACATGAATTTCTTTTCCCTTTTTTCTCTAAAAAAAAGTTGCACCATTGACACATACTATAAGCTCCATATAAATATATATGTCAATTGAGAAATTATAGTTCTGGTTTCAACAAATTACAGGTTTTTGAGTATACGATTTTGATTAGTTCTTAAAAAAGGGAGTATCCCTCCCCTTTCCTAAATATAATATATGTACACCGTTGGCCTGCTTATTTCCTATCTAATACATTCAATATCATGGAATACTTGTTCTGTATATTCTCGGCGAAAGTCCAAAAGGAGCTATATAATTCTGTTTTTCCCATAACGTTACGAAAATTATAGCTCCTTCTGGACTTTCGCCGACGATATATAGTAGAAGATAACTCGTAAAATGGTACGACTAATATATTTTAATAGTTAAAAACATATTCTGGTAAAATAGTATGAGAAACAGTTGACGAGAACGAGTTACAATGATTATCAATCTAAAAGTACCTATGTTTTTTTATTTCTAAGATATTATAGGGACTTTTCCGTACATTCTACCGGATACCGCACGAAATAGTACGTTATAATTTGGATTTTGTTTGTACGAATAATAATTACCTTGCCATGGCTCCGTCGAATGGCAGAGATCCAGAATCTGGACTTTGAACAGGATTCGAATATGGTGTGTTTGGATTTGAAGGATAAGCAGGAGTTGACTGATGTCCTCCAGACATGTTTGGATCGATTTCGCCCAGTCTAATTTAAAAAAATACAATGCTCTCAGGAAATGAAACGGAAAGGTAAAAGTGTACCTGAATAATAAAATTTGCCAACCATGAGCATTAGCTTTGTTTTATACTCATTTAGATTTTATGCAGCTTTCAATTCCATGTAACCTTAAATACTGAAATGAAATAACTCACCCTGGAATATGTGTCTTTAACTGTGGTTTGACATAACCCTTGTTGGATGGTGGAGTTTCTGTGATATCGATCAACGAATATAGTTCATAAATACTAAATATTTAGTGTACATAATGAATATGAATTTTGTTCATCATCATGTACGAAAGCTCTAACGAAATATTTGAAGGCTCAAATTTGAATTTTAATGCATACCTTTTGCATCTGTGTAGTATTTGCTAAATGCATTGCTTTTCGGTACATCCGGGTACAGGTAGCATAAATGAGCTATATCATTTATTCGGTCAGCCAAGGAGCGTGTCGCCAAATCTTTCCCAGTAAATGGAGCCAAACTGAACACTTTTTGATCTAGAAATTCAAGCAATTTCTTCAGAAAATACGCAATAATAAGGATCTTGGATAAATCATCATTTTTGACCCTCCCAGTTATGCAAATAAATATGCAGTTATTCACAAGGCAATGGTGCAGAAAGGAGTATCTTGCAATACAGTAATTACAATATGTTTTATATTTGAACGCTTAGCTACTCAGAATTACCCGAATGAACCCAGGCGATGGTAATTCCTCCTAATTCAGAGTCACTGAAGCGAAGCAGGAAGGTTCCAGGTAGACATGGTGCAAGCATCTCCTCTGCCTGCGTCCTACTTACGAAACCCAGGATTGATCTATATGGAAATAATTTTGAAATGTTGAATGCACTCGAAAATATATAACAACTTCCTACATTACATGAGCTTAGTTCCTCTTTATAATGTATTTCAATTGAGTTTCACAACAAAGTTGTCTTTCTTCCAAGAATAAGGTAGTATTACTTGTATAGGAGTGTAGTACATAAATTACGTTTTAGTAAGCTCTTATAATAAAACATGAATACATATTTAAAAATATATTCTACATTTCACATCATATAGTAAATAACCCATTTTTTCTCATACCCATCAATCCACGGTCCTCGGAGATGCTCTCGGGTCAGTTTCATAATGGCATAGAACCACTCCCAGAATGTAAAGCTCCTGTCTGGCAATGGCTCCTTACAAAATTGGGACCAGCTCAAAAGATCCGGATGATTCTGCGTCCTGAATGCTTTTTCAGCTAGGAATCGTAAATTGTCTTCCGTTAGCGACCGACCATTTGTAGATTTGAATTTAATGTTAAGTGCCGGAGCCACACGGAACCATGAAACCCGTTCAGGGACCTGAAATGGCATTCTTCCAGGTTCTCCAAATGCATTATCCCAAGTGACCGTTGCCCAAGCATGTGGCTCTTGGTTTCCGTGTACAATCACCACTACCGGCAACGATAGTGTCCAAATCTAACATTTAAAAAGTTACACTAATTAATGTATCAAGAGTTGATCCCCTTTCATTTTTCCTCCAACTTCATTACTTCATACATTAAATTCCCAGTCCTTCATGAAGATCATTAAAAATTCATTAAGAAGAGATAATTGTAAAGACCAGCTTACTTTAAAAATAAGCTCTTTTTCCCCGACGGTGAACTGACATTGAAAGTGCAAGCAAAATTTCTCGTCCATGACTGACTCAGTACCTTTCTTCTCAGCCCGCTTAATGCGCTTCAGTTGCATGTTTCTGAATTAATAGAGCAAGATAGTTCCGATTGATGTAATCGTAGAAGCGTCATTAAATAACAATTAGGCATCAATTGAATGCTAATTACCAACTCGTAATAGTAAACATGACAGGGTTGCAACTAATGGTTTATCAATTTACCTGAAATGAACCGATAAATGACGAGTTCCTTGATGATATTCCATGGTTCCAGTATTATTGAGGATCTCCCCGCTGGTTTCACAAGGTTTGTCGCTCTTGTCATTTCTTAGGAGTGCGTTGGCTTGTGCTTCGGAGATAATGGCAACCTTGACTTGAGGTGGTGTCATATGCACATTAAGTCGTCCGCCAACAAGAAGACGCACTGTGGCTGTGAACCTTGTATTTGTCTTCATGACTTGAGGAGGTTGCTTCTCTACTATGAATGTTGACGTGACCAAACTGGATAAAAGCTGTGTTACCTAAGTATTGAATAAAGAGTCATTACTTTTGAGACCTGCTATTCAGTAAGTTAATTACCCATTGTTTCATTAAAAACTCTACACCACTTATTGAATTAAAATAAGGACCCCTCCTATACTATCGAAATCAACATGTGCACTGTAAAAAATAAATCCAGGATTTGTTGCTGTTGTCCAAATATTTTAACAGGAATCCCCAAACAAAAGGTTTGCGCAGGGATACCTGTTAAAATTTTACAGGTTCCCCAGTTGAATTGCTCCTCAAAAATCATTTTAACAGGGGCGCCTGCAAATTTTTAACAGATTTTCCTGTACAGACCCTTTAATTGGTGAATCCTGTTAAAATATTTGGACAACAACAAAAAATCCTGGATTTATTTTTTGCTGTGTGGGGAACCGAATGAATGTGGACTGTGTTCATGAGCAAATCATGAAACATGGAAAGACATACTTTTTCCTGCAGAGATGCTAGTCTATCCAGTGTAGGTTGCGGTTGCGAAAATACAGGGATATTTTGTTTCAGCCGCTCAGCCTCCTTCAGTTGATGGCGATTGTGCCAGATCAACTCAGCCAAGTCTTCGCACCATGACTGGAGTGTATCCAGATTATTGTTTAGAAATGCGCCATTGCCTGCCAGCTGTTGGTCACGCTTCCATCGAGTCAACTCGTCATCAAGAACTTTTCCTTGTAAATGAGATAACTCGGAAACGGTGGTATGTATCTTCTCCTCCAGTTCATTCTTGAGTTGCATGAGACCAGTTATCTACGGAAATACCAACCAAAGGAGTGATAAAGACAAAGCAAGAATGTCATTATTTACAACTATGTCAATCAATTCAATACAGAATGGAATAAATATTCGAGACTTATAGTAGAACCAACTAGTAATTGTAAGCATTCAAATCTGTCCTACCTTTTGTTTGAGCTCGTAGTCAATCCGCTCTTTTTGAGCATTGAAGTCCTTCTCCAACTGTTGAGTTTGTACCGTGATCGGCTGTGCTCTCATGCGATGAAGCTGGATGATTCCTAAAAGTAGATACGATAGAGCCTATATGTGTAAACTTTTAAACACATCCAACCCTGCATTGTAAATTCAAATAACAAAACTCCAAGTGGTAGTAATACAACTACTAATTATTTTGATTAAATTAAAATTTACTAAATAAATAAACAACTAGTAGCTACCGTACCTTCAAGTTTTTGCCTATCATGACATTTGATAGCAAATGCCTCTTGCTCTTGTTCCATACGTCTAAGGATGTCTGCAGTTTCCATTGTTTTTTGTTTAATCTGTGTCAATCGTTCCATGATCTCAGCACTGTCATCAGCTATCGCATTTATTCCTAGAGCATTGCCCACTGCCATTTGTTCCACCAAATGATTTTCCATGGTTAAGCAGTGTCGGAGAAATCGATACAGAGCTAAGGGGTCTGTTGTGTACCTTTATAAACGAGTTTTTTCGACTGAACTTTTGAAGTCACAGAATTTCCAAAATATCATACTTTTACTTTTAAGATTTATAAGGTTCATTTTACCTCTGGCGAAATGCTTGCGCTGCATTTATGAGCCTGATTCGATTCAAACATGGGTCATCATTGACCATATTTTGTGCCTGAAAATAGCATACGTCATCTTACTTAAACCAAATATTTAAATCAAGCTTCCACGAACTTCTTAGCCGCTATAAATTCTATATCCAATCACGCACTCATGTTGCTAGTTTCTATTTAAAGTTCTGTCAAATAAATTCTTATGCGTGGGAGAATGTCTCAAGCTACCGCATGTGATTCAGTTTTCAAAAAACTTTTACTCATTCACAACTGCGGTTAATGTTAAACGGCCGCAGCATTGGCTGGAACTGGTTAAAACGCAAAAGCCTTATTGGGTACTTGCGTGGATTTTTACCATCAAAAACTATGGGCTTTTGGGCAAAATGGAGCAATTGTTTAAGGCGGGCAAAAAAGGCGGCCAAATTTATTTTTATGTTTTTTCGGAAAAACTTTTCAAGATTCATCTTCACTAATTTTCTACTGTTGTAATCTTTTCATTTCCTTGCACAGTTATAAAAGAGTTTTTCCCATTATGTGTTTAAGGGACTTCAAAACAAAATCCTTACCTTTGCTTCCAGTACATTGATGAGCTCGATGACAACATTTGAAATGTAATGTTCATGGGCGGGGTTTTCCGGGTCGATGTCAACCGAGACCCTGCAAGGACATCAATAGCAGGCAATAAGAATATTTTCTCTCTCCATTTCACCAGTTCACCCGCCAAAAAATCCCATATTTCATTCTTTCCTTACAACTATTAGCAAAAAATTTACCCCAAAATTTTATCCTCTATCCATCCTGCTAAGATGTATCGAACCTCAATGGGGAAATGTTCCCCATAGAGGGAATGAACTTTTTGAATAGATGCTTCATTTAACTGTTGCACTTTATTCCAGAGTGCCATACTGAATCTCTTAAGTGTTCTGTTCGTTTAAAAACTTTCCAACCGTAATCAACTGATCAATGAGTCAATGCGAAGAATTCTCTGAATCACCACCACTTCAACCAACACATCCAACGTATCTAAAACTTATCGTTTTAAAAACTAAATATACTTTTTTCATAAAAACATTTAAAACACGTTTCTCTGTCCCTCCAAAATCTGTCACTTTACGATTAACACCAAAATTAGTTTTTCCTCCAATTTCTTCAAAGTAATTTTTCCTCTAATTTCAATACACAAAGTATAATCTCTTTTCGAGTATTTTGTCCATACAGCGTTACGTATTTTCCACAAAATATGATTTTTCCCAGCACACCGTTTAGGGAAAAAATAAAATCTCTCTTTCGTTGAATATATGTCAAATATTCCTATACCAACTTGTGCTGGATTTGATGACACCAAAAAAATAAAGTTATAATGTCTGAAGTTCACATTACCACTTGTATCATTTATTCGACTCAAAGGTATCTTACTGTGAGGAGAATAATACAACTATTTAGAAAAGTAAATTTCTAAGAAAGCAGCGTGTAGTAATGCGTAAACATTATTTCAATGCTACACTACACAAGAGGCTAAAAAAAGGACTAAAGTAAAAAATTGTCAGTCAGAGGAGCGGATGGATCTGATGTGGGAGCAGTTGGAAGGGAAATGTAGGAATAGTGATGAGTCGAGTTTCCCTACCTTATGTACTTAACTTCTCTCACAGACTTCTAGCACACAGAATCTAGTAGCAGAAGCCTAAACTGAAACTAGCACTTTATCTATAGTAGGAGCAAGCAGACTTCCATACTATATTAAGTATTGTAGAGGAAAAGGGATAGGAGAGGAGTAATATAATAAAGGGCATAAGGTTTTGTGTCTAGTCCTTTGATACTGTAGTAGTAGTAGTAAATAATAGTGAAAATCCTATATACTTTCCTGTACCTACATTTCAGTTTTAGACGAGGTACTACCACTAACAGTGTGCAAAGCCAGCCATAATACAACTGCGTGGAAAATTTCTATACCTGCATAATCTTCCCTCGCTCACTCTTTCGCTAGTACTCGACAAAGTTATGTGTAGTTTACTCTGAGTAAGCACAATGTATAGTTTGCTCAGGATAAAGGACATATAGCCTGTAGCATGGAGCAGTAGCTAGCTATTCTCGCTCACCAGTTCTCAGAATTCTGCGATCGAGATGGAACCAATTCCAAGAAAAGGGACCAACATTCACCATCATCCAACCTTTACAAACGCCAATAGTACCATTATCAACGTTGTTTCGAGAATCAAGCACATAGTCACATCATTTCATGTAGGGTGGTTATAGCTTCGGTTTTCCTACAACTTTTATGCTGTATCTATCTTCTTTCTGTTTGGACAAATCAAATTTCCAACCAAACCTCCAGTCCTGTATATGTTTAGTTACAAAAATATGTAGAAATATTCGAGTACCTTTTCCATCCCCTCTTTATTTAAATTTTACTACATACCACCATTTTTCTCCACGCATTACATCCCTATTGAGTACTCTAATTCAATCACATTATCAAATTCTATTCGAATCTACTTACTTACTATTACTTGTATGAAAGTTTGTAGTTACATAATATCATGGTGTAACATTTTTTATTACGGAAGACACAACTACATATATAGGGAAAAGTAGCCTAGCTACCATTCGTAGGTGCAAGCATTAGATATAATAATATTGTTCAAAAAGACAAAGATTGTATGAATAATACGATGCATGCACGAATGAGAATATTAGTGGTTGTTGTTATGGTGTGAAGAATACCTGGACTTGGTTGTAACGACTGCAGAAGGTGACGGAAATATGAGGTATTTTTTCCTTTCGTAGGTGCTAAGGAGTGTGGTATGCTTCAATTACGCTGAGGAGATATTTGATGTAATTTTATAATACCTTTTTGCATGAGACGTGAAGGAACTTTATCACTAAACGTTAATTGCTGCTAGCAATTACTAACCCCGACACCGATAATTATCGTAAATCAAAGACACAAGCTTGTACGTAGACATGTTTCTATTTGTCTATGGTTGGCTAATCGTCAGGAGAAGAAAGGACCCGTGAGATGACTTGAGAAAAAAATCTCTGAACATCTTGTTCAGCATTCCTCATGAGAGAACCTTTAATTTTTTTTCTTGTACTTGCATGCTTTACGGACTTTATGTTCACATTATGTATGGTTTGGATGAGCACAATACTGTGTGAGTCTTCACATCAACTGATAATACATAATAATAATGAATTTCATGGTCCATTCTTGTCTCTACATAATATTACGCCTGAAAATTCTTGGAATCATGAAATTCGATCTGATTTCAATATAATCAAAACAGGGAGGAAAACATTTTCTTTCTATGCGTCGAATCTCTCTTCTTTTTTTGCAGCTCCACGCTTCCTTTTCCATGTCTATACATACTTTTTTGATGTGAATGGATGATTGAGAGAGAGAGGAATGGAAAAATTGTGCACTTTGCATTGTCATCCTCCGTTCTCGGCCATTATTTTACGACTAAAGTGGCAAGACCGTTTTTGTGTAAGTTCTTATGTGAACAGAGCAAGACTAAAGTAACAATGTAAGGGTTTTGCATGTTTAAACTTATGCTACTACTCTATGAACTCAAAATTTATTGTAATAAAAACTCGGTAAGCCTGTTTTTGCCTTGACAAGGTTGATGATATCAAGGGAAACCGTTCCAAGTTGTGCCGCTCTTCTGTTCATATTTTTTAACCCAAAGCATACATTTTAATATTATTAGAATAGAGTAACTTTTGAGTAAGGTAAGCTTATTATGAGATGGTACATAAAACTTTTGTAAAATAAATGATTCAAAGGAGAATTTAATAACTTAAGTCGGATCGAACATCGAAGGGACTATCTGGGAGACACGGAGATGCATGAACAAATTATAACGAAGTATGAGAGACCTGAATTGGCATGCACAACCTTCAACAAGGTACTTGGTTGTCTCTCAACGCGAATTGTTGTTGACGACACGAAATTGCATCCATTGATGTCGACAATTTGATTCATCCGATACAGGTTTTGCGTCTCACTGGGTTTATCCATTTATTTTTCCTCTTAAAATTTCTTTCTAAATTCCTCAGGCCTTCCACGAAAACTCAGTCAAACATGTGTGGATGTGGAAACTCACATATGTATGTATAGTTTTTTATGCCCTTTCGCGAGAGTAAGAGTGCAGATATCACATTCCTAATTGTATTTTAAAAGCAAAGCAATGGAAAAAATCTGTACAGTACCAGCCAACTTATTGTAAACGAAATATGTCCTGAAAAAATGTTATATGTATATTCTTAAAGTAAACTTATTTACCATATAATATTGCATGAGAAAGAAAACATTTGGGTACTTTTGCCCACAGATTTCAATGCCTCTTTCACAAAAATAGAGCTTGTAGAGGGACCATATAATTGGTCTAACTTGTAAGTATAAGCTGAAATGCAGTCAAAAAGTATACGTTGCTTCCGAGATGTTTCGTCAGTTCCTGTGTACTTATGTATCAATGAACTATGCAATAATTCTTCCAGTTGAAATGTTTACATATTGTGGTAGATACTGTTAGTAGTACAGGCTCAAATAATTATTTGCTCCTCCTTTTGATGAAACCAACTCCCACAAACTTCCAGTGTATAAGACAAGAAATCGGTGTTTTTTCGAGGAAAACTTGATGACGACTATCATTTATGTCTCATTCTAATACCAACAAAATAATTATTAATAACCCTGAGCTAACCAAATTAAACGATTGATGGTAGCAATTGTTTAGCAGTTTTCAAACCCCAAGATTAATACTTATATCTAAGGGCCCTTCCCATGCTAGTAATTAACTGTTCAAGCAGTTCAGCCAATACATTCAAACGCTAAAAGAGGATTAACTTTGGGATTGAGAGCCAATTACATATCAACATTGATTACAAATTGAGAAAGCTGACTAGACATTTGGTTTTATAATTTTCAGGAATTAGCACTCATTTCTTCGGTAGCCTAATAAACCAGGGGCTAAATAACGGGGGTTACAGGGAGTACATGTACTAAAACTCCGGAGGGGTACAAGCATGTATGACACAGCCCCCGGAAATTTGACAAGATAGCGGAAAATTGTGTTTTTTATGCCACTTTTGATCAAATTTTGTGAATATTTTGCAAATTTTCTCCTATAAAAAATCTGCCGATTTCCTTTAAAAGTTCTCAATAACTCACAAGTTTTCCTTACAATTGTTTGTAAAATAGTAATGTTTCTTACATATATCTATACATAAGGTGTTAAAAACTCAATGGCCGGGGGTACAAGTTATGGCTTTGTACCCCCACTCAAGACTCCGTGGTTAAGTGCCTGTGACAAACAGTTATTTCTTACCTTCCATTTCATGGATACAACAGTTCCTGATAAAAAAAATATTTTACACGTAATTTCATTCATCCAATTATATGCTTATCCTTAAAGTTAATAATTAGCTGGAATTCTCTCGAGCCTCGAGCCTGAAAATCGACTAATATTGTTCTTGGAACAGTATATTAGTGAGTTAATTAATTAATCTCGGGGTATGTAGTACTCAAATGTAGAGCATAGAGCCAAGTATAGCGAGTCATGAATGAGGGGCATCCGTCCAGCAAGATAAGATTTGTTTGTGTGAAATATATGCATGGCGCATTGTTTTTCGACTAAAAAACTTAGGTCAAAATAGCTTTTTGCCACTACGTAGCTATGTTGTAGACATGAATACAAAATTTTTATTCCTAACGATTTGAATGCATATCTAAAGTAGCGTGTATATCAACTTTGGTAATCCAATTAAATCTCAACACCAAATTAATTCAAGTACATAATATGGACATGAAAAATGTCTTGCTTACACACTGTCTAAAAAGTAAGTTAAAACCATGAATGTATACTATCATGGAAGGTGAGTGGTAGATGCTGAAAACTACATGCTTGTGTCATTTAGCAGCTCTTCTCGTAATCAATGTAAAACAATTTTCTTGCTAAAGAAACAAACTTGCATTCACCTTTGCTGTACAACCCATACTTCATCTGGATCATCCTCTTTCAAATCATTGAACATAATTGTGTGTAAATTGTAATCATGCGAACTAAATTCTACAAGAGGCTGTCAAACAATGAAATAATTAGTGTTCATTTGATGCAGACCTCTGACCTAGGATTTTCCTAGAAGAGAACTGCCGAAGTTTGTTCAAACATTTGTTCCTGTAAGTCAATATATAAATATTTATTTTATAAGCACTGTAATGATTGCTTATGTCACAGAAACGTGGTTCAGATTCCATGTTCCTACCCAAAGTTATGAGTTTCTAATTGACACGAAGACACCATGTTTACATGTTTTGTGGATTGAAACACTATTTGTTTTGGTATAAAAAATATTGATGATCCTGTGTTTCATCAATTGTATGTGAGAAAACTTCCAGGAATTGTCATAAAATTTGCTGGTACTATCAGAGGGGCTAACAACGCGTTGAATGAGCCCTGATGTCCTGCAGGATCCTGACAAAAGTGATAACGATTGCAGTGATAAATCACTCACTCCCAGAAGAATGAATGTTGAGTTTGAAAGTCTTTTGAGGGGAGAAGGTAATTCTAGGAAACTATCGATTCACTTTTCCAGGGAAGAGACACACACACGCCGAGTTTTATTATTATTACTGCACACATACATTGTAGTATGCGTACATAAACATAAGTCCTCTTAAAAACAGCTTACTATTTAGCACTACCGTATCTATTATGAGAGCACACGAGTATTTACTATACAAACTATACATCATACACCTCCTTTCTGACTCTTTCTTTTAGTGAAGTGTTCACGTTTGAGAGTGCGTGTATCTGTAGGTGCACATACATGTACCCATAAATACTTGCATTGCATTGCGAGGAAAGATAATAGATCCTGGAAATTTTATCCAATTTTATCATACTATTGGTTCTGTTCATGTATACTTGCACCTTTAATCAAACGGAGGGAGGACCTACGGGAAAAATCATAGTGTTTACAAGTATAATTACATGTGAATCTGCCATTATCTTCATGCTTAAGCTCTTAAACATGTATATGATATTTGCAATTTCGTTTCGACTGAAAGCATAATAAAAAGATAGTTCATCAACGATACAGATATAGAATGGAAATCGTTGAAAATGATGAAAGTATGTAACCATACTATATCTCTCAAAGGTGACAGCTACACGAAAGTATATAAATAACATGCGTATTACAAGGAATCGTAACGGTTATTATCAGTGTACCCCATTTTTCTTCGTCTCACCTATCTGATGTTCGCTGCGCACACATAACTTGCTTGTCTACAAGGTATAGACCGTGCAGACCGCAAGAATTAGTCGACAAATAAAAAATAGATGACCGTTAAATCTACAAATACCCCCTGCTGTGACCACCCGTCTACTCGCCTATTTTCTGGATCTACAAATAGTTTGTAGATGAGTGAGTCTACACTTGAAAATAGATAATCGTAAGGGTTCACACTATTTGTACACAGTGCGCAAGCTGCAAAAGGGCAGGCATGTTCAAGTCGCTCACTCACTCATTATTCCTTACATAATTGTCCCTGTATTTTTGGCGGAAGACATTACCACCAAAGCAATGGTGGGATTCGTTCAAGTATGTATGGGATATGAGCCTCGCAAAGTGACAACAAATTACTTGCTCTGCTTCTTAGCCGCTTATGTCTTGTTGTAAGTACACAGTGTGCATTGGCGAGCCGAGCCAGAATTACGATGTGGGTGTTGGCCTATTTTCAGGGTTGGCAACTGGATAATATTGGCCTGGAATTTTTTGGATTAAAACCGGTTCCAACCGGCATGGAGCAAAGTAGCTCCTGGCAAAAATTGGTTCAAATTATTTTTTTCCAATAAAATCCATTAACCAATAAATGCCGGTTGGATTGGAACCGGAACCATCCGTGGCATGGACACTTATTTTTACATGGAAAGAATTGGCAAAAAATATGTCACGTTCATATATTTTTCAATAGTATAAATAAATACCATTAATATATTTATAAAGTCAACCCCTCATTCAATATTGTATTATATTTAAAATGTATTTAATATTTTTTAGCCATATACATCAGGTTGCTCTACGCTATAGAAAATTACATTAAGAAATATACATATTAATATTGGACTAAACAAAAATTAATGAAAATTACCATCGCATCGTAAAAAAGAAATCAAAAATTACTCTCACCAAACACTGGTCTGTCAAGTAATTTTAACTGACCCGCTGCTTATATAGGAGGAAAAAAGTGTATATCACTAAAAATGTGAAAATCAATGCCGGAGGTAAATCTTAAATCAATCATTTGCCAGATTTTTTAAGATTCAAGACGTTATTAATTAGTTCGCATAATGCTTCAACAAGCGCTGCCTTGAAAACAGCTTCATAAAAATAGTAATTAAATTATACTTATTATAAATTAAATATAGTAGATTTATTATAATGGCAAAAATTTTCTATTTTCAAATATTTACATATTTACATCATACCTACACTTGTTATCAGCGATTGTGACTATACTATGCGGCGTTTTGTTGTTTGATCTGCCTCCAGTAAATCAATCAGTGTTGACAGAGGCAAAAACCCAAAAACCCTGGGTTTTTGTGGGGTTTTTGCGTGGTTTTTGGGTATCAAATATTTTGGGTTTTTGGGTAATTGGGTTTTTGCTTAATATAATAATACAAGGAAAGTTGAAAATAATAGTTAATTCGTATTAATACATTAAGTTATTATTAAATATTTTTCATATTATTTAAATAAGTTGATTTGAAGTCATTTAAAACTGTTTAGTATAAGCAAAAATAATTATTCACGAATAACCGCTGAAATGATGTTGTGTATCATTGGCATGGAGATGTACATATCAATCACCCAATTACCCAAAAACCCTGGGATTTTGCCAACACTGAAATCAATACTGACAATCAAGAAGTAGGATTAGCAAACAAATCAAAAGGAGCTAGATAGAAATAAGATAATTAGGCGTAATTGAGCCATAATTTTATAGTGGCAAATCTTCATAGACTCAACAATTGACCCGTGTTAGAAGCGCTTAATGTATTGTATCCATTCTCTGAATGAAAATAAATTTGAGCATAAATTTTTGCCAATTTGAACCAAAAACCAATACATTCCGGTAATAACCAATATATGCCACTGGCATGGACAGGAAAATAGCAAAATGGAATGAATTGGCTTTCATTAATAATGTCCAATTAATTCCAGTATCCAATAAAAACCGGTAAAATCCGGTTATTACCGCTGGCTTGGACTTTATATATACACATAAGTTATATAATTATGCACAAATAGCAAAAAGCGAATTAGAATAATTTTCAGGCACAGTACACAATTACAATCACTGTCGTCCAATCTGGTTCACACACAGCTACATTGCAGCAAACCACAAATTAGGTTGGGTTTGTCCCTTTTTGACGAGGCAAACGTTCAGGGTACGCTCAGTAGTGTAACTGTGTATCTACATGGGAAAATAGACGGCAAAATACATGTTAATTAAAAAACACAAAAAGTCTACGACCACATTTATCTATTTTCTACAAAATCAAAGCTGAAGGGGCCAGCCGCCCCCCGAGAATTTCTAAAGCCTTTCCCCACTTCTATTTTTTTAGTTGTAGATGGATTTTTGGGGCCAACACCATATTTGTGGAATAGAATAGAAAGCTTAGTGACATAAGAGAGAAAGAAATAATAATTTACTTCACTGATACTTCAACAGTATTTGCCTTACGAAACAGTACAGTATTGAACATTTTTAACAGATTGTAACTTATGCTTACTGATAGATACTTACTGATATACTTACTATACTTATGCTTACTGATAGATACTTACTGATATACTTACTATACTTATGCTTACTGATATACTTACTATGGGTTACTTTTCCTCAAATAGGAATGCCAATTAAACTTTTTTTCTGGCAGTGGGTAAAATCGGTGGTGGGTATGTACTACTGGAAAAGACATACAATTTGGTGGTGGTAGCAGGACGGTCATTTGCATAGTACGGAAGTTATGGGGGTTTTTCGTGGTTTTAGGTGTATTCGTATAAAACAAAATTTCTCAAAAGCTGGTTGACCGATTTTGACGAAACTTTCACCATTCTGTAGCATTTTTAATTCCCCAGGTCAGGTTTTGAGCAAATTTTGTAATTCCGAAAATTAGCCCCAAAATTTTGATCTTTTCTTCTAAATATTGATTTTTTAATCAAAGAAAAAACCGATATGTTGAAGAACTATCTTCATCATTTTTCGAAAATTTCAACTCCCTACCTTTACCATAGGGGCTACCAACGGACCTAAAGTGAATTTACAAACTATGGAGTTAAATGGAATGCTCTATTGGGAAAAATAATAATTAGGATGCACTAGATTTAGAAAGTGTATACATGAAGGGGGATGAAAAAATCGAAAAAGGGACGAAAAATGATGGAGATTTTTCTAGGCTGGCCAAGAATTGCTTAAAATGTTGTATGGTCATAAAAAATAATAACCTATTGCAAAAGCCAATGTGGTTGAAAAGCTCTTGATGAGAGCTTTTCAACGGCACCTACCGTATTTCTGTACGCGTAGTGGTTTTTGAGCAATTAAATGGTAAAATTGGGCTAAATTTCCAACCACAACATCATATTTTATCATGGACATTTTATAAATCCGGTTTTACATGTAAACACTTTCGAAATCTAGTGCATCCAAGAAAGAGAGCATTCCGTTTAACTCCATAGTGTGTAATTCACTTTAGACCCGTTGGTAGCCCCTGTGGTAAAGGTAATGAGTTGAAATTTGCGAAAAATGATGTAGATAGTTATTATGATACACAAAAAAATATTTTTACCATATTTAATGGTAACACTTCAGATTTTGTCAAAAACGAAGTGTGCAGCAAGGGGGAAAATCTTTTATTGTGACTCGAAAAATTAAACACCCAAAATTAGAATTATGTGAGACATTTTTCCTAAATCTTACGAAATGTAATCGAGGGAAGACCTACCAAAATTGACAGCGCTATTACTTGGAATGGAGTTTTAAAAGATGAAAAAAGATTAATATCTTATTATCAATATTGATTATTAATATCTTAAAGAGATCTATCTCCATAAGCATGAGGACTATTTTTCTCATATAAATGATCTTTTCCCTACAATAAATAATGAATGAA
>JAQFXU010002618.1:0-19749 GCA_034693705.1 Spatulosminthurus flaviceps
CCAGCATATCCCACCTTTTAAACTTTTTTTAAAAGTGCCAACTCACTCCACGCTCTCCAAACAGGAAATAATGGAGACGTAAGATGAATGTCCAGAGTATGTAGGAAGACGTAGATTGAAAAAATGTTTACTCATCCCGACTCAACCCTAGTCGAACTAGAGGAAGCACTTGTGATTTCAAACATTCAAAAGCTTTTCCTCTGAGTAGACAAGCGAGGGGAAATGAGGAGGGAAAGTTAGAAGTAGCTTTCCACAGGTTTAAAGATATTTTTCTGATAAACTAGCGGACCGATAAGAAGTGACTCTTCCCTCCGCCACGAATGGAGATACTCCTACAACGCCTGGAGCAACTGGCTCCAGGTTACGAATTACCCACGAACACAGCAATGAAATCTTTTCCATGACTTTGTTTACGTGTCATTACTCATTGACTACAATATTGGGCGAGTCGTTCAACAGTGATCTCCTTGTATAAAAGTCTACATCACATTTGAACTTGTTAGTATCAAGTTACTGTGAGAGCTAGGATATTTATTTGTCCTCAAATGAACAAGTAAATAATTCAGGAGGATTTCCATTATTCCATTATTGAGTGGGGTTGAAGTTGGTCTAAGGCTTGGTTAACAGCTTTGATATAATAAGTTGATAAGTGGGAAATTAATAATGAAGAAAGTCCATTGGTGTATTTGACTGTTTCCAGGGACATGGGACATAATAGAAGTACCAGCCTACTTAAATGTGTACCCAGGAAACCATACAGAGACGGATATCACATTCTTCATCACAATTCGACGGAAAACTTTATTCTACACGGTGAACTTGATTCTGCCCACGGTGTTGATTTCGTTTCTCTGCGTCTTGGTCTTCTACCTGCCGGCTGAGGCGGGAGAGAAAGTTACGCTGGGAATTTCCATCCTCCTGTCACTGGTTGTGTTCTTGTTGCTCGTGTCAAAGATTCTTCCGCCGACGTCGTTGGTCCTACCCCTCATTGCCAAGTATCTCCTCTTCACCTTCATCATGAACACATTCTCTATTTTAGTTACCGTCGTCATCATTAATTGGAATTTCCGAGGTCCTCGAACTCACCGCATGCCCCATTGGATACGCGTCGTCTTTCTTAAATATCTGCCCGTAAGTCTTCTCTTCTTCCTTCATAAGTTCATAATTCATCTTTCCTGTTCGGGAGGTGCAAAGCTGTAAATCAGTCCACGCTCAATTTACATCATCTATGATACCCTGCTTCAATTAAAGTATACTAATTCCTAGCTTAACGAAACCGCATTAAATGTTACACCAATGCTCCTTCCCAAAAAGCTCAAATTTTCCCCTTTTTCATATAACCTTGTTATTGAACGTTATTTTCCTCAACAGCCTTGTAAATTCTACATCCGGAATAAGGAAGAGAAAGAATTTGAAACTCTTTTGCGTATTTCTTCGATTTTCCATGCCTTTTGTGCCTCTAATGCCGACTGAAAATATGGCATGGCATTATCCAGGACGGCAAAAACCAGTTTTTTGTCCTTTTTGTAAGAAATTAGGTAAAAGAAATGGGAATGCTAAAGGAAGGTATCGTTTTTTTTTAAACCAGCGGAGGTTAAAACTACATATTTATTTTCAGCATGAAAAAGGAATGTAAATTCTGATTCCATTTACGGAAGTGTGGGTGGAAAAATAAAGTGACTGGAGAGGAGAAAGAGAGAGAGAGAGAGAGCAATTTGCAATAATTTCTGATCCTTACCTATTTATATTTGCTCCCATTGGCAGATTTACCTGTGTATGAGACGACCTCGGAAGACTAGATTGCGTTGGATGATGGAGATGCCGGGTACGGAAGTCCCTAGTTTTGGGAACGCGGAGCGGGCCCCGCCACCAAATCCAGGCTTCCATTTGCCAGAAATCCCTCCCAAACATTCTTTAGAAGCATTAGAGTTAGCCGACCTTCACCATCCTAATTGTAAAATAAACCGAAAGGTAAGTCAGCCATTCATTTGCATAAGTAAAATGTTTCAGGGGAGAAAATTAGAGAAATTCAGGGAAGCTGATGAGGAGAGGGCGCTTGCACACAATGGGTGTTATTCATGGTTTCCATGATTCATGGTAAAGTATATATGCTAAAAGTTTTCACCCATGTTCCCTGTAAATTTCTACGTATGTGCTGGGTTATAATTCTTGGATTCGGGCTGCATTATTTACAGCTGAAAACTAAGCGCCAACCTTGTTTGTAGTCAAGGGAAGGATAATTTTGTGCTAATATAGAGCATTATTTGCAGGCTCAAGAGAGGGAGAGAGAGAGAAGAGAGAGTGAAAGCTCAGATTCCTTGTTGTTAACACCAGAAGCCTTCAGAGCTACTGAAGCTGTTGAATTTATTGCGGAACATCTACGGAACGAGGACGAGTACATTCAAGTAAGTTCTTTTCTATATGTTCTTCCAACCAATTAAAAGCTCATCTGCAGAATTCCATTGTCGTATTCACATTAATTAGGGCGAAACTCTCCAAGTACAGAACCTTCCCAAATCCATTCTTAAGTCACTTTGATTGAACTCATCATTTCTTTCTTTTACTTTATATGGCTCCACTCAGTTTTCTATTTACACAACTTCTTCATCTTTCCCTTTGATTTCCAAAGATGGGAGACAGGGAAATTCATGTTTTCATACAAATCCCAGGTTTTAAAATTACAAGTTCCTAGAAGGACCAGGGGAGGCCTCATTTAGGCTGATGTACGAATGGGAAAGGTATTCCTTTGCCATTGTGTAGACTTGGATTGGGGAAAATTGGAAATGTGTCGGATGAAATGCTGTAATAGTTGTGTCAGCTAACTCCACAGTCAGGTGTATGGTCGATTCCTTTGAATAATGTATGAGTGACATGAGCAATCTTCAATGGAGAAGCCGGTTAGTGCGCTTACTCTTTATTTCCAAGGAAAGCACAATGATTCGAACGATAAACGCGACGAATGATGAAGATGACGACTCCCAACCTTTGGCACTCAATGCACAATAGTAACACGGAAATCTACTCTAGTTCTTCCTATACTCCATAGAAATAGCCTTGCAGATAACTTCCTCCAACGGGGGTCAAAAAAGTGCTACAGTCCATGGCCTTCCAACATACATATAGTTACATACCCAATCCATGCACACTCAAACTAAATGCAAGCACTTTCATTTTTGCAGATGAAGGCTCTCACTGTAGACAACAATTCTCAAACTGTTTTGTACCTGCGGGTAATAAGAGTTGTGTTATTGTGAGCAATAGAGTATGTGCTTCGTTGCGGCCGAGACCAATAGAACATATAAATGAATGGAGTCTCAGACTTTTACAGTTGGTGGTTTAACTGAGGACAGTTTAAGACTCCTCTGAGAGTCTGGTAATGGAATGTAATATGAATGTGAGAATGACAGAAGAAAAGGAAAACGGGGGAACAAGGGGAGTAGAAATCGAAATCCACCTGGATTAAAGAGGAATCCATTTCGAAGAGGACAAGAGGTAAGACAAATAAGATGGTTTCCTTCTTCGGTTTCGAGGAGGAACGGAGACAGGGGAAAAAAGAGAGAAAAAGCGCATTTTGTACTTTTACTCGAGCTGAAAGGATCAAAGTGAGAGATCCTCGTCGTCGTTGTAGGAGAACATTTGCAATCGGTTCACACTTCACACGCTCCATTTAGACAACATGTCTTCTCGCTGTACTCCTCAACTGTCGTTACTCGCTAAGGAGCCAGGAATAGGGAGCATATGGACTGGAATTTTACATGGAAACTCATTTCTTTCACTCTAACATCAGACTGAGCAGGAAACTTCCACTAACTCGGTTAAATTCGCCAAATAGGAGGAAAACAGAAAAAATCTGATCTTCGGAAGAAATGTCCTCCTAAAAAAATTCTTTTTTAACTCCCATCTCACAATTTTGCCACCTCGATCTTTAATCCTCTGGCAGCCATTTGACCTGTACAGTATTCGGGATGGTGTGGTAGTTTTAACCTTAGTCCTTCTAAACTCGCATTTATTCCAGTTTTACTATATATAGGCTCATTCTCGTATGGTTTAGGTTACATCCCTTTGAAGCCCACGCCATTTCCATTTCTGCATAGTACTTTTCCCAACTACTCCCAGAAACTGTTTCTGCAGAGAATGTATGCATCGTTAAAAGATGTGACCTCTCCTGCTCCTGCTCCACCCTCTGCACAAGTTGTACTAAAAAGAATAAAGTGTATAGTTTATTTTTAGGGAGAGAGCTATTATTTAGGAAGGATGCGAACATATGTGATATAACTATTACCTATGACAGCTACGATTGTTGTTGTTTTTGGCATGCAGGTTCGTGAAGACTGGAAGTACGTGGCAATGGTCATCGACCGGCTTCAGCTCTGGATTTTCTTCTTGGTTACCGCAAGCGGAACTTTTGGCATCCTCTGCAATGCGCCGCATATTTTCGAGCCTGTCGATCAAGACAAAATCATCGAATTGTACCGCGGAAAGTAATTAATGCTTGTGACGGTGCTCTGCATGGAGGAGGAAGATGTTGATAAACTCTCTTCTCTCTCTCACACACACACCAAACATACCACAAAATAACTCTGTATCCACGACACAATTAATCAGCGAAACTATAAAGCAAGTTTTCGGGTGCCATGTAACAATAATAATTATGCGCAAATTCTCGAGCGTTCCAAAAGTAACTGTAATCAAAAAAGTAAAAACCTTTGATTATTATATAGAAAAAAAGAGAGCTAACTTAAGACCTGTAGCTATTTCAATAATACAAGAGAGCAAGTTTTCCCCAGGAAATATACCTACACACTACTGACTAAACTGAGTATACATAGGTAACCTTTACATTTGAACCCCCCCCCCCCAAAAATCAAATACTATTTACATACATACTCAACCTGTGACATACACTGAATGGTAGGTCGTTGTCATTTACTACTATAATAAAGAAAGGAAAAAACACATGGAAACACTACATAGAGTCATTTGAAATTAGCAGATGCAGAAAAGTCCCTTCGCTCCACACAGAATCAATGGTTAATTGATATGGAAGATAACATTTAAACCAATCATTTAATGGTGCTCCTCACTCATTCTTTATGACGGTCAAATATTGTCACAAACACAAAATATAACCCTCGTTTATGTCTAACGTACCACTCTCCATACAAGGAAATGACAACGTCACCATTCAGCCTAATTGATAAAATTTCAAAGAGGCGCAAAATACCTCTGGACGACAATGCTCAATCTCTCTCTCTTATTCTCTTGGGTTACATGATCTTCGTGTTTAAATAATACCTTTTCACAATATGGGCGGATTATCCTTCACCTTTCTCTCTCACTAACTACAGAGTGACATATATATACACATTCTATTCATCCCTCCACGTAATTAATCAATCCTTGTTTTTCTTCCCGTTACTTTCAATTTGAGGATTTCAACCACATTTTATCTCTCAGCTCAGGCCTCTCCTCTGAAATCAACAGAAGTTAATCATCAAATAAACTGACATTTCTCTGTGTATAGAAGATGTTTTTTTTATATTGTTTCTAAAAAAGTAAGTATCCCTATATTAGATATGCCTACAGCCATTCATCATGTGTGTAAATGCTTCAATCAGTACATACACAGAATAAGTTTCCCCAATTTTATCTCAGGCTCAGCAGACAATAAACTTCGTCCTGGATAGGATTATCTTGAGTAATTGCAAGACGCCAGCAATCAACCGAAACAATCATTAAGCCGTATATATATAGCCCGACATACTTCACCAATCTATCACTTCATTGATTCTCCTTCATTGACGTAGTTTCACTTCCAAACTATTTCCTCCTTTGTCCACTCTCGTCACAGTCTTCCTAATGTCAGCAGATTCCCAAATCCCTGTTTGATGAACGCCCACATTTTCACATTACCTTGATGTATTTCGCTTTTAATTATTCCAGGAACTTTCAAATGTCCCTTTTAATTCCCAAACTTAATTGTATTTTGTATTCAAAATTCTTTTCCTGAGTTTTATTCAACTTTATTAATACTCGGATTATATACTTTCACTAATATTTTGACTGTCACATGGAAATATTTACTGCTTTCATTTTTCCCTATAAGCTTGGTACTTTGCTATGCCTGTCCCGACAAAGTATGTATATTCTAGTGTTCTATAGCTGTCAATACTTAAACTCCTTTTCCATAACTCACCTTTGTCGTTAAATACACCGATCTTCAAAGGGCTCTAAATAGATATTGGAAGAGAAATTACGAGTTCTACTTTAAAATGATTGGGGAATCAAAATTGTAAGGGATAAATAAGTGGGTATTAGAGGGCGGGAAAGCGGTTTGGTTGTTACCCTTGATCTTGATCAACATTATATGCGTGATAGGAATGATATGTATGTAGGGAAATCCGTTGAGTTAAACAGCTTTGGCTAGTTTGAAAAAGAAAAAGATCAATGAGAAGCTGTTCAAAGCGTTTTATAATAACAGATTCGGCGAATTTATTTGTTGAAACTTGTGGCGCGGAGATGGCGCTCGGAAGAGTCACTGCTGAGAGTTTGTGTAAGAAAAATCAAGTTTTTCTTTTTATTAAATGCGAACAAAGTCATATTTTACAGGGAAATGAGGTTTAGCATTGAATGTAAGATTACAAGATTAATTGATCTGTTCCTATGTATTTTCCTATGTACCCTGTATAATCAGAAGACAGACTATTATGAGATATGTTGAAAAAGTGACTGGCGTCCATTTGATTTGGTTCTTTTATGGTTGGTCATTATTATGTGAAGCTTTCCCTCAAAACGTATGTGTAATAGAAATAGATAACACGGGATTCTGGTATAAAAAGTTGATTTGAAAAGCATCTATATATGCCCAAAGAGAATAAAGAGAGGCACCTTCTACTTGTAAATAATAGATAATATCGTAGGATACGTACGAATAGAGCAGCATAAAGTTAAACATACAAAGCTTCAGGCTTTTTATTTATCACTCAAATATTCCTGTTGAAGCAGGTGAAAGGTATACATAAAAACACATGCCCGCACTAACGACTGTAAATGAAAGGAAATTAAGGGAGAAAAACACATGTTTAATGTTCCTTTCATTGTCTCATTGACTGCTCCATTATATAATTAGAGAAAAATATTCCTCAAAAAATATACATGTCGGACTTTTCATGTTCGTAATTTCGTAATCAATAAAAAGATGTTGATGGGTGGATGGGGAAAAAAAGCTTTGGAGGGAGATATTTGAGTAATAAATAAATAAAAAATTACGTGCAACTGTATATATATATATATATATATATATATATATATATATATATATATATATATATAGGTTATATCCTACACTTATTTATATGTCGTTATATTGTATACTTATGCCTGTATAAAAATTTTGTTGTCAACACATGTGTGTACACATGTACAAGGGAAAAATTCATCACTATACGTACTTATTATATACTCAAGCCTATATAGTTGTGAGAAGTGTAACTATTAAATACGGGAAGGGCTTTAATATTACTACTATGCTAAAAGGGGTGTTAATTCTAAGTGTAGGTAAGAGGATGCTACAATGTTACAAATTATTTCAACGTACATGTAAATATTAACTTACTAATATGAAATATAGCTTGTAAGATATACTTGCTCATTTTATATGATATTGTCATAATATGAGAAAGGATTGACAAAATACTTATGCAAGTAAGTATTAAAACTATAGCTAAATATTTCTTAGACAAAAATACATATATATAAATATTAATACTCTATAATAAGTCTATAACAGTCATAAAACTTTTTCAAGGTCCTGGAAATTCCATGTCAAGGGATGACTCTCGAATCTCCTGTTCTCCTGGATAACTGCAGAACATTACTTCCATACCAATGTACTCACATGTGTATTTTCGCATTATCGTATAAAACAAAGTTTCGAAATGGAATGAATTGTAATTGCTTCGTTTAGAATATACGACATAGTTTCCACCTTCCTTTAAATTTAAGTTCTAAACGTACTAATTTGGATTCTGTTTTCCACTTTGCTTCGTTGATTTTTCAAGGGAATTATATATGCGATATAAAAATGTGTTGTAAAATCTGCTTTAATTTATAGAGGTTTGTCTTATGCAGAGAGAAGAGAGAATTGGTGTGTTCTAGAAAGGTCGTAGATTTTGACAAAGATTCGTGTTCACCAGCATAGCTCAAAAGTTGGTGCTGTAAACTGTCAAGTCCGGGCCTGGGAATTTGGTCACAAAAAAATAAACGGTTGGCTGTAAGTACACGTGTATAATTTGGGGAGTAAATTATTATTGTATGTAGAATATTATGTAGCTTTTGAGGATCCTGAATGGAAGGGTGGGTTAGCGAGTTTCTCGAATATCACGTCTTGCCTAATTGCGTACCTGCCAGGCAGGCAGGTCACTCTTTTAGATAACTATGGGGTGAGTGTCAGGTGTCAGGCAGGTGGTTATGGATTGTAATACGGTGGAACAACAAACCAACTTGGTATGGAAACGTGTGTGCACACTTGCTTTTCGTTCATTGTAATAATTCCTTTGGTCATGATATAGAATTGAATGCTCACTAAAAAGTATAGAGATCGAACGAACGTGTGTATTTAACCAATTATTATGCTACAAACCGTGGCTGATGCGTGATTACAATATACGCCAATGCAAAATACATGGAGACAATTCTTAAACTTGAAACTCCTTCCACCATAGAAATTTCGGGGTGGTTCTGTTTAGGTACATTTATAGTTGTTACTATTACACATATAACATATGTACTACTATAAACTGTACAAGATTTAGAGAGAAAGTAATGTTTTGTCAACACAAATGTTGTTTCTTATATTACGTAAGTCCAGAACGGGTATCCATAGAACTTATTCACGTTAGTTTCCATGTAGTAATGTATATTAGTATCTCATATTCTACATTAAAGTATATCATAAAATATACATAGAATTAAGAAGGTATATAGACATGAAAAAAAGAATCTATGCTCCGAGCATTTTAATACTATATAGTTCCGTATGAATGTGAGGGTGAAAGAAGAATTTCCGTTCATCAGAAGAAAAAAAATAAACAAATAAATCTCCTCGTTTCCAAGCATTCTTGTACATTTGTTATTCTTATAAAATCCGATTTGCAAGCTTCAAAATCAAACATTTGTAACATTTTCCTTCCCTGTTCGATGCTTTTCTCCAGTCGATTTATTAATCAATTAAATTGGAATATAACGTAATCATTGATAAAATTCAGTTAAATTCTTATGCAACTCTTTTTTAAACTCAAGCAATACCACCGTGTCTTTTTTAAAGTAAAGAGGATTGCATATGTTGGAAAATGCGGACATTTTATTTTCCCGTCTCTCTCTCTCTCTCTCTCTCATTGACATTAATACTAAACCGAAAAAAGTTACGTCAGAAATGAGTCAATAAAAATTAGCGATGATTCTATGAAACGTTTAAAAAAATGACTATCGACTGAAAGAAGGCTCATCAGTGAGCACTGATTGGCCTGCTTGTATGCAAAGTTTCCCCCTATTCTACGCCCACTTCTAATTTATTTTAAAATATGACACACAACATATTAAGATAAAATGATCCCCAGCAATTTTTACAGGAAGTTGTAGCCTTACAAAATATTAAAAGTTTACCAAAAACTCGCATTATCACACGTCAAATATAGATTGCTAAAATGAGAAAAAATTAATGGAAGCATTTGGAAAAAAAGAAGTTTGGGAAATCAACCCGGAACTTGCTACAGACTATTGGCATTTTCATACAAAATTTTACAATTTACTCTAAATTGTAAAAAAAAGAAATTCACGAGTAAATACTGTTATATAGGAAACAAGGATATTAAAAAAGGTGGTTTCGCATAGGTTTTTAAATCGTCGAGTTGGAAACCGCGACTTTCAAAATATTTAAACAAACGTTTAGCCGCTCGCTCATCATATCGGAAAGATAATTTGTAAAGAATATAATCCTTTAATTAAGTCAAGATTGCTATACGATTATCTATGTGAAATAGAAATCAGTGACTGGAATTTGTTCATCAAATCGCGACAATTTCTATATGCGACATTTGACTACATTTTAGGTCTCTCCGAAACCAGCTTAAGTGATGACAGGGGAAGAAAAGTAAAATCGAGCTATTTATCTGGCAATAAAAGTTTTTTTCAAGAGAGAACTACGTAAAGTGTATGTACTAAAAAAAATATAGAGAGGATGAAACGATAGGTGGGTGAACGAACATATACAAATTGTAAGAAAATACTAAAAAAAAAAAGTAGCACTTAATTTCATATACGGAATTTCTATAAATAATGTACAGAGCATGAAAAATTGAAACTAGTAATAATTAATAATAAAAGGGTTTTTATCTTGTGTGTATTACGGACAAATAACTTTGGTGTAAGGCTATAAATAATATAGACAAGATTTAAAAAAAACATGGTAGAAGAAAAAAATATTATAGCACCTATACGACAAAAAAACACTTTTGCAGGAATAAGCAATGAAGTTGTTTCTATATTATATATATATATATTACATATAAATATGTATGTGTATATATTATGTACTGTCGTTGAAAAAAATGAAACTATACATTTTTGACATGATAAAAAGGATGAGTATAAAGTATGTACCGTCAAATATATATGTCACTATGTATATTTTTTGTTAATGTAGAAAAAGCAAGTGTTTTGAAAAAAAAGGAAAAATTCAAGATATTATTAATGTGCTATTTGAACTGATCAAGACTATGAACAAATGCATCGTGTGTGTATATAACCATATTAATTACTTTTTAAAAAAAAAGCTACTATATAGTTAAGTCTTTTTGGGCATATATGGTTACGCAAGTTAACTTTGAAGTAGCTTATATAATTATCATGTATGTATATACACACACGTTAAAAGTAGAATATGTATAAAACACATATGAAATAATACGAAAAAAAAGTCTAGGTTTAAAAGAAAAAAAGAAGAAAAATGTAGTGCTAGGTTAAAAAACGCAGCTATTGTGGTGGATATGATGAGGATTGATGATGATACGAACGGAAAATACATACTGCCGTTTTGTATATAATTATTATTCAATAATCATATAATAATTATACAAAAGAAGTATATAGAATTGTTACACCAATTAATATTATATTATACGCATAGCGGCTTCTACATTGAATGAATGGCTATATATGATAAGTTGATTGGAAAGTTAAATTTATCCATATATTATCCAATATCAATGATTATTAAACATATTTGAGTATACGTTTAAATTAAAAATGTACTTAATTATTCCGAGTACATTGATTTTCTATTATAGCATGGCCGTATTTATTAGACACAATACACTGGACCTTTACACGCCCCAAATACATTTTCATTGGATTATGAAATATGCTCATATTGATGCGATCTATATCTGTATAGCAACTTTTTTCGTTAGTCCATATAAGAAGGTATGAATTTATATATGTAGTGTATAAAGTCGGAAGAACAAGACTTTGACACACGTTCACACACGTATTAAAATTATGTAGTTATGTACTTACAAAATACTCGTGAATGTTTCAGTAATTGTTGCCTAATATTAAGCACACAGTTTTAAATTCTAATATATTTCTTTTAGTTTTTACGAATTTACTGTATAGCAAAAAGGCAACTCATTATATATTGTATGAAAAATGTCACTACTGGAGCCATTTTTACAATAATGTTATATATGTAATTATGCTTCCTATATAAAAATCAAAGAGATTGAATCCATCGTTCTATAAAACGAATCATTTCTACATAAGCACTCAAAACAACAAGGACAAAAAAGATAATTGTGAAAAATATATACTACAAGGGATGAGTAAATTCTCAATTCTTATTATATGATTAATATTTGAAAAAAGTAAGGTTAAAATACATATGATTATTATTATTGTTATAAGTTATGAATAAAATGATGATGAACGGACATAGAATTATTACAAAAGCGTATGGTTGAGAACAAGATTTAAATTTACAGTTATATGAGTTTCGAGCATTATTGTTAAATAAAAGTATGAATACGATTACACAAAATCCCGTCTAATCCTTTCCTTTATATATGAATATGCATACTCCGCATACCTTTACATTGGACTTTCTCTACACAAGTATCATTTTTGAAGCTTTCCAAGCTTAATCAGAATTGCCTCAATCTATATTTTTTGGCTTCTGTGTGCAATGATTTTAGTCGAAAGGAAACAAAAAACTTGAACATTATTAATTCGTTTTCATTTAATTTCCAACTATCCAGAGTTCCTCGGCATTGTTTACTGATATTTACAGATATACAGTTCACAGGCACAACTATAACATTCCAAGAGCATATTTACTTGAAGTAACATAGTTTTTGATGTTGTACGACCATTTGTACAGGGGAGCTTTTTATTAAATATCAGTGCAGTAGGAGTATAGTATGTATATAGCTTCCGTAGAAAATTATATTTGTGTTTTAATTATCCACGCTGTACTTTCCTACTATGCATATATACTCATGTAGATGAGTGTAAACAGTGAAGTATATAGGGAGGAGCATGGTTAGGCCAGCTAAAAGGGTTATCAGAGCCAGAAATATGGAAAAAGTTAATTTGAAACTTTTATTTTCCAAGATTTGTGTAATTTAATATGATGCGGGGAGCGGAGAGTAGTTGCCGAAAATTCAACTCGCAAATGGTAAACATTCGTGGAGAGTAATTAAATGAAGAGCATAAAAGGTATTTGAAGCTCTAAAAAAAGAGAGAGAGGCTCTGGAGTCATATCGTGAACGGCACAGACAAACACACACACACGTATCTACACTACAGGGCTTTACTGTGTCTGTCCGGAGCGAGTGTAGTGTGCTATTAGAAATGACAAGGCGAGGAAGGAGAGACACGGTCTCAATGCACAACGTTTGTCCAATAAAACTTTTCCATGCTTCAAACCGGATTTTACAATGTCTGTGAAGGACAAAGCGCATTTACTATTTACGGTGGCAATAGGAGCGTGAGTAAAATTTTATGCTCTTGTCTTCTTGATGCTCTTTCCTTGGAAACATTTAACACGGGCCCACCACAGTGCAAAGAGTATACAAACAAGCTTGTGGGCTTGTTGGCTCAATCCTTTAAGGAGCAGTAAAAAGTAAACATACAAATACTAAAAAGATCTCCCTCATTCGATAAAACATGTCCGGAAATATTGTAGGAGCGCAGTAAGTGCACCAAGTCATTCTCGCAGTTCTGGCCCTGTTCAAGGAAATTAAACAAAAGTGACTAAAGTGAGTATAGAAAAGCATTGTTACATCTTTTCCATATGAGCACCAACACTGAGCACACCAATGCTACGACATCCAGTCACCATTACATACATATTCTTCTCGTACTTGTCGTCTTCTTCTCGGTCTTTCTTCAATTGTTGATGAGATGGATAGCCAGATAAAATTAGGGAGTAGGAAATCTTTCCAAGTGATGGATGTGTGCTTTCATATTCTCCAAAGTCAACTCTTCCTTATTCTTCCCGTCCAACACGTCTTCCTCTCTATTCTTTTCCTCTTTTATGTATTGGGACGCTTAACACTATAACAACTACATATGCAGGCACTTCATTCCACCTTGCACTATAGCACAAGAGCATTTTTAAGTCCCTTCAATGATGTTCCCAGTTGACGTCCCACTGCGTGTCTCCATGTACATAAACACCATTCCTTAATCATGTAAGTTACATAAGAGACGCAGCAGGACCGCCGGACCGCTGAACTCCTGCAAAGCCTAATCGTTGTTTAAGTATGTGTATGGAGGAGAGAGAGAGAACCAAAGGGATACCATTCTATTTTTAAAGGTTCGCTTTTATTATTATCACAGAAGATGATCCTAAGATGAAAATTCAATGGTTACCTTGAACTTTCCCTTTTAGTATCCCTTTTAAAGGTGAAAAAGATTCTGGGCATTTGACTTTATACCTAAAGGCGACAAAGGTGTGGTAGTTGCTGTCCGTCTTCCTTCCTATATCACCGTTTTTAAGCCCTTCCAATCATTCCGCTCCTGAGAGCCAACCCCTAAACGGCGTGTTACTTTCATTCTTCACGAAACTATTTCTTTCACTGACTACGCACACACCGAGTCCCAAGAAAATAAATATACAACCATGATTATATTCGTCCTCATCCTTTGCCTCTGCCTGTCCAACGCGAGTCCTGTAATTTACAGGATTAGTGGTGAGATTTTGCCATTCGCAAATATTTACTTGTTTTTGGCCAAACACAGGCAGACTTCTAAAATCAAATTTTCGTAGTTGCAGAGCCTGGTGAATCCCCTGAACCAGACCCAAAATGGCAAGCTATTTCCAGTGGATATGGCCGTGGAAAACTCTTGCCAGGTAATCACGACCAAGGACTTTAAACAATTATTTTTTGTCAAGTTTTTTATAGTAAATAGTCGATAACATAATTTTGGCCTCTTCCATCGTGTTACTACAATTCTGAATATTAACTTCGAGTAAATCTGTAAGTTCAATTCGTAAGTATACTAAGTCTGATTGATTTACAGAAGCTTCACAACGATCTACGATGGACCTTGGTGCAGCTTTGGGCCGCAGTGCTCAATTGCCTTGCCAGCATCAATACGTAAGAAATAAAATAATTATTACATTACTCACTTGTGTACATATTTGCACTTAAAGAAAGACTTTATTTGAGGGTCTGAAACTTCAGAGTAATTCAAAATAGTAATTTCTGAGTAAAATTAAATTAAAAGTTGGTTAGAAACTATTCCCTAACTTATTCATGTAATTGATGATAAAGACCGCGCTCTTCATTTTTAGGGAAGGTTTGAGGGAGTTGTAAGTGAAAAACTGCAAAATGTCCATGAAATAGTAGAAATGCACGAAACTCTTCAAAGATGTTTGTTGATTACGTAGTGCATACGTAATTTGCGTACGTATATGTTTAATATTTATGATGTAGCAAGATTGCTCGTGAACCTTGGTCTGTGTAGGCATTGGGCAACGTGGGACAACCAGGATACTCGAGGTACCCGAGTAATTACGCGTACCAGTCGGGCTACCCGCTCTACTATTATTTGCAGTATGCTGCTCCAGTGAGCCCTACAACTGCACCGACATCCATGCCACCATTACCATCACCTCAGCCGCAACAACTGCAAACGCAGCAAAAGCCGCCGGCCGTGGACCAATTTCATAAGCAAGCAGTGCAATATGAGAGACCAACAACACCAACTCCACAGAAATCGCTTAGTCCCTTTGGCTTACAGTCAATTTCCTACCCTGTCTCAGGCTCCACTTGGCAAAGTTACATGTGCTCTGTGTTTCCTTATATGCCCTCCTGCCAGGCCCAAGCTCAGCCATCCCAGCTCTTGTCAAGTTACCAAGGCTATGGATCTTACCCTGGGTATCCAGGCTACCAGCAAATGGCACAGTATCCTGTCTACTATATTGTTCAATCTGATGTAAGCATTTTAGGAGTATTAATGTATACTGTATACTCAAAGATTATCTTAATGACTTAAAGAGTAATTATTATTATTGGTATCCTTATAATACAAATGTGTTTTCTTGTCAGACAAGACCGTCAGCTAACGTGGCAGTTCCACCAGGAACTGTCGGAATCATTAAAATCTCTGGACCGACAACAATCAAATCTGACGTAGCAGGTAAACCTCAACCAGTGGAAGCAGATACAACTGAAGGAGAAAGAAAACCCCAAGATGCCAAAGACACTTCAGCGAGCAACGGGGATTCGGTCCGTGAATCAAGTGAATTGCCCACTCAAGAGGCGAAACCCGAAACCACTAAACAGCCATTGGAGAAGGAGAGCGAATGAACTTTTACGGTTCATAATTTAAGGTAAAATAACATTTTCAGGAAGGGGTTTTGCAATCAGACTGTAGGGGCTAGGTTATTATAGTAATTTTATAAATATCAAAAACTGATAACACTACTTTCCATAGTTTCTACGGTTGGCATTTTTATTTTAATGACTTGAAATACTAATACAATACATCAATGTATGTACAGAGGCTAAAATAAACATGTTGACAATGCGTTCAGTGGATATTATTTGTATCAATAAATAAATAATTATTTCTTAATACTTAATAGTAGGAAGACTTACTTTTTTATTTTACTGTACTTTTTCTTTCGTGTAGCTTCCTTCTTAATCTCTGAGGTTACTTTCAAACTCATATCATTTTCCTTGGAAAGGCACTCCCAATAAAATATTAAATAGCAAGAAAAAATGCTGATGAAACAGTAATCGGAAACAAGTATGAATGGAAGGAAGGGATATTTGGGAAACATGTAAGGTCCTAAATTCTCGATAAAATAAAGAGGAATAAAGCCTAAAAGATATAATTTTTCGAACCACCTAAATTTAATTACAGGTAAAGTCGAGTAGCTAAGTACAAAGTGCAAAAAACAAAACAGAATTTTGAATATCACTTCAAATGGGGTAAAAAGCAACGGAAATATTGAAAATGTTCCGGAAATTAAAGTAATGAAAAATACTTTCGGATGTGCGTAGTGTACGATAGCAAGAGGTATTATCACATTTAAAATTGCTTTCTCATGGACATGATAGCCAAATAAAAACGACGTCCAGGCTGTTAGTATGATACCATTCACGAAATTAGCGCGACTGGGCCTCCATAAAATCTTCATCATTGAAGGCTAACACAAATAGACAGCATAATACTCCCATTGCATTTAGAAATTATAAACGCAAGTGTCAAAAAAACTTACAAGCATGAAAACTAAGGTAAGAAGAAACGTGTGAATCGGTTGAATCTGTGGCAAAACAGCCAAGGAACTCTCACCAACCAGTCCACTCGTTACCGAACTCCGACCTTTCTTCAAAACTTTAACAACAACAAAATTATCAACACTGGCGATTTTTTCATAAAAGTTGCACTAAGGTTCATAACGCTAGAAATTTCACGTATGTATGTAATATGTATATACCAAAATTTGCCCCTAGATCCACCGTATTATAAAATGCCCAAATATTTGGAGCCCAGTATGCATGACACAGACCTCTTTTAAAAGGAAATAATCTTGACAATATCTGCGATATAAGAATAAAAAAAATAACACACAGGTTTCACTTAACAAATAGCTTTGTTCCTACTCACCTGCGGAATTTGGCGATAAAATGGACCAAATGAGATCGTGAAAACTGAGATTACTACAGCTGCTAAACTCATCAAATTTAATATTTTGATTTGAGGAAACCTTCCATTAAAATTTATGCAGTACTTTCTGAAAAGGTAGCATCCAAAAGCGGGAGCAACATATAGGTAAATATGCTTAAGGTTGAGCAACACGGAGAATAACAAGGCACCTTGAAGGATTTTTTCCTGTTAAAATACACAAATAAATCAAAAAGGATTATTAAATTTGGAACAATTGAAATAAAAATTAAAATAAGCGTTCCATCCTCATTCCGTAGTATCTTATTAGATTTTAGGTAATAAAAAATTTAGAATATTCCCAGTAATGCTAAAAGACCCGAGTTATCATTTATACAACGACAGTTCAGCAAACCAAATAAAACCAATGCTAACCTCCAGAATTTTAGCAATGGAAAGTAGGAGCACACCGAACAAGAACCCGTTGTATTGAAAATGAATGTGGTCAAGAATAAGTAGCCCTCCGTTCAGAAAAATCAAGATCAGAAACCTGAACTTCATGTCCAGGGTATTCACTTGCTTGCTTTTGCCTTCTAACGCTTTCACAACACTTTATGGGGGGAAAGGTAAAAATATTATTTGCACTGCATATGCTTTACTTGAATATACGCAAATGTCAGCTCTAACAATAAGTTTAAAGTCTAACTCACTTTAGCACACCCGCTGCTAAAACAAGGTCGCAACAAATAACTGACAACTTCTGAAACAAAATCGTCATTCTTGAGCTGTAATTCAAGCTCGTTACGTCCAGCATGTTTTTATCGAAAAATTTAGCTCCAAAGGACAGCAACCATTCAAAATAGGCGAAGAAAGGCTGAAAAAACATAAAAACATAGATATGTAAGTTCTTCCAGGTACTGCGTTAGACAATCTTCAAACAATTACACTCTTCCCAAGATTCCTGAACTGAAAAAAGTTTTTTTACTGGATAATCTAGTGTCCATTCCGAAGTGTCTTCATAGTACCATTGATTTAGCGGCAAGGAATGTGTTATTGCCAACCAGTTACGATGTACCTCAAAGTCTGTCGAGCGACTAGAAGTAATCAAAAGTAAAACATATAGATATAGCATAGGTTAAACTTGCAATTTTGAACATGACGTCTACTTGTAGTCCAAACATGAAAACTTTAGAGTGGAAATGACTTACTATGAGTTTACTAACAACAATTTAATCGCCGACGCTGCAGCAACCAGTGCCCAGTAGCTCTCAGAACTCATATCGGACCAATTTAACGTCCGAACTTACAATCTTATGAACTACAGGAGACTCAGGACAAGCAACTAGTGACCGGAAAAAATATTATGACAGCTGGATCTCTCCAGCGAATCTAAAAGAGGTACACGTTCACCAGTCGGTGTAAAATGTACTTAGGTTTATCTCCTATTTAATCACATTTATAATTTCTTCTTTGGAAGACACTATTAAAGTATTGGCAATAATAAAATGCATAAGTTGTGTTATGTTTTGTAGATGCACACATGTGATGATTCTTCGATGATTTTGGGGTTGAATCTGAATCCCGCTACGTTGCTGCTAAAAGCTGTAATATCTTCACATGTTTCACGTCTGCATTTTATACACTTCATTCAAGTTTTTATTTTTAAACATATGTATTTGGGTTGGGCATACCGGGTATATGCAACTAGTATTTAAGCCCTGCCCCGCAGAAAAAGTATTTTAGTGTTGGGGTTACAAAGTGTTGTCACTTCAGGTTCAACCATGAATCCTTATCCACCTCACAGTAAACCAATTCAAAACCTCCTCCGGAACCACGTTGCCGATTCGCCAGTCACATCTGAAAGCTACCAATCAAATTCCAAAGCTCTCCTGCAACTTCGTCAAACCTTCTCGGGGTCATCCAGTTCCGATTCCAGAAACTTTAATTCCCCAACTAGCACATCGAATCAAAACTCTTTATCACCTCATCATCTAATCAGAATTTCCACCATCATCTCCAAAATTTTTCAAACAAAAATAAACATCTAATCTAATCGTTTTTTTTCCAACTTTCATTTTCCTAAGACGTTTTTATGCTGCTTTTGCATACAAGAACGATAAGCCTTCATTGCAGAGTAGCTCTGTTGGCTAGAGACTAACTATACTGGAGAGTATCTTCTCAAGAGGGGTGCGGGTGTAGCCAGAACCGGAAGCACACCTAGAAGTAGCTCAATTTTCAAATAAACAACAGCTGAAGTTCTTTGTAGCACTTTTGTCCTTGTACCAGTTTTCTTACAGGAAGGTCAATATTTTTACTTTCTTGAGATGAAATGAAGATTCTTTCTTCAAATAAATCTTGCACTGAAAAGAATTGCGGCAAGTTCAAAATTTCCAGACACACTGCCCGCGCCTTAATTTTTGAGAATCGGCATGCCTATGCGCAGACGCCAACCGTGCGGCACCTATCGGCTCATACCCAAAGTACAACGAAGGTAAAGATAAGCATACGTATTGGAAGAAAATGTTCTGATACGTAGGTAGAAGTGCACGAACGTTGTACTTTGGAAAGCTAAAC
>JAQFXU010002619.1:0-19749 GCA_034693705.1 Spatulosminthurus flaviceps
TAAATGATAAAGAACCCAACACTCCATTTCAGTAATAATTCTTTCCCATTCATCAATTTTCCTTATGGAAATAATCAGAGAGAAGAAAAAAGCGTTTTTCTCTCACAACATTATAGTGGTACTTACATTATGATAGGATCTCGAGGGAAAAAATACTTTCAAATAGCCCGACCTTTCAACAACCATCATAATAATAACCAGCACAACAATAAACTCGAACCATACATTATTGAACGGGGCTAGAAAGCTCAATTCCACTTACAATATCCAACCTATGGATACCTCAGAAAACATACCCTCACTCCATATAGCAATTATATCCCCTCATACGTTTTGATGCATCTATACGTGTATATATTGTATAACGCATACATAGTAAATACGTATCTATGTACAGAGTAATTATGTACTTTGGTGGTTAGAGCAAAAAGATAATCTTGGAAGAGTAAACAGATAATTTAGAAATATTACTACATTAAACAAGCTCTATCTGACAGGAGTTTATCCTCCCACAGCCCTCAGAGTACAAGGGAGTACCAAAAAAACCAACCAACAGAAAACATATTAAGAGCAATAATAAAACCACTGGAGGATAGTCCTACATTATTGATTACTATTACACATAAAACCTCATGTACAACTTGAGTTACATAGTTTTTCCTACGCCTTAAAAGAACATTAGAGAAAAAAAGAGAGCGAGAGAGTAAAAAATTGTCAAAGTGGATAGATAATAGCTAAGGTGTGCCTTTCTTCAGGCTTTTGTTACCCTTCCAAAAAAATCTATATCTTTCCATAAGTCTCATATATCTTCATATGCTATTGAGCTCTTCCAGTATTTTTCAATTCCAAGAAGCTTTTTTCATCCCATCAACTATCATACCTATACCTACACACGCAATACATGAAATCTAAAAAACACAATGTAGTACCAGTCTGCTCCTCCATCTATTCCGACATCAACCTTTTCCACAAATTCAGACGACACAAACTTGAAATTTCATACCTACCTTTCTATGTATTTTTATATCATTTATAACACTACACTAACCTACGCATTTCCAAGTTCATAAATTTATACATAATGGAAAAAACAAAGATGCAGGTACACATAGGAAGGCTTTTAGTAGTAAATATTTCCATAATATACATATATAATTTTAAACCTCCTCTAACCAGGCCGCCGAGTGAATATAATGTTTTCTCATATATATTTTTAATAACAGTAATAATTCCATATGTACCTACTACATTATTCCATGCCATCAACTATTATTCTTATGTCACATCCTCCTACTATTGTCATCAAGTTGAACAAACAAATCCTTCCCTTCCAGTTCCTGCCCCCTCGCTATTATTATTATTATTATTATTATTCACGGGATAAAAAGAAACTGAAATTTTCTACACCCTGAATACCAATTCACAATCCTTTGACGTCCTATGAGTAGCGAAGAAAATCCAGAGAGCTATTAGTTAAAAAGTCACCATGAAGAAGAAAAACTTTTTTGGAAAATATATTTTAGCTCAATCCATTTTCATAGCAGAGAGAGAGAGAGTAGTGAGAGAAAGAAAAGTGAGAGAGAGAGAGAGGGAAGAAATAAGGGAAATGTATTTTTATGATGAGCTCTTTTGAAAAATGAGAATGATGATAAGATGAGACAAGTTATATGAGCAGGAGGTTTATAGCTACAGGGCTAAAGCGTAAAAAATCCCGTTGGTCCTCACACATATACTGTAATGCTTTGCTTTTCTCATGATAAATCTAAATGGAAATTTGACGTTTTGTTTACTCAATTGTGGACATGCATGGCGGCATTTCACCCCATCCAACTCATTCATTCTTTTTCTTGGGAAGAAGAAAAAAATGCTCTTTTTATACCAACTTAGCAGTAGCATATGAGAAGACTCTCTCTCTCTCTCTTTCCATCTCAATAAGAATGCACCTAAACAGCAGACATTTTACTATTTAGGATCTGTAGAATGAAATTTATTCCTACATTTTCATATACATAACAGCACGGAATACCCAAGGCGGTAGTGAAAAAAGACACGAAAGAATTTGTAAAGTTCCAAGAAAACATAAGATAGAATTTAGATTTGACAGTCGAGAAAAAGATACTCTCATGAAGAACATACACGTTCCTTCGCAGTAGTCGAATAAAAAGGACAACAGGTAGAGTATTCCAGGAAAAGTATCCTTGAAAATAGACCATACCTTTCCCAGACAAATCGTCTCTCACCACTTGAAATTCCACATTTCTAGCGAATATCCCTTCCTACAAGAACAAATTATCCACCCACACAGATACCTTAGGAAGAAAAACACTCCCGTTTTACTTCCTTTTTCTTCCTCAAATAAATTATCATTTTACTTCACTTTCCTATCCTCACGTGTGTAACATTCCTTGTACCTTAGTGACTTTTGTCGGGGAGAAGTAAAATTAATCAATATACATACATTTATAGAAGTCATTCTCTAGGAGAAAATGTTTAAAAATAGATTTTAATTTCCACAAAATCCAAAATGTTTCCTCTCCTTTTATTCCCATTAGCCTCAAAAACGCCCACATGCTCCAACAAAAATACTTAGGTCTTCATTTTCCGCTTTACAAGGGAGGGAGTAGCTAGCAAAAAAACATCCACGCGAAATTAAAATGTTTACAACAAATCCCGACATATTTAGCTTCTTTGGCTTTAAGATGGGGGAGTGAGTATTAGAGATAAATAACAAAAGAAGAGAATTCATGGAAAAAACAATATCCTTCTAAGAAAAGAGAAACAAACTCCAAAACTGCAAAAATATACAGTATATGTTTTGAAACCAAAAGGTTTTCTAAATACCTTACCATGTTATTCCACGAAGAAAAAAATTGAATAAAAAATAACACTGGATATTTTAGCAAGAATAATAATGACGATCACCCAACCACCACCAATATATTTCCCAAGCTTTCCTCTATGTCTACCATCATCCACCAGCAGAAAAGTAACTTTCCCCAAATGACAAACATTTAAAACTTGTTAAGTAATTAAATACACGCTTCTCCATTTTCCCTTGTATTTGAGAATAGTTGAAAGAAAAAGCTCTAGGAAAATAAATACTACTATAAATGAGAATAATCCCATGGATTTCTCTTTTACTTACATACATGAGAAAAATTAACGAGGCTTCTTTCTCCGCTATTCTTTAAATTTCCTAAAATACAAATATACAGCCTTCCCTTCCATAGGCTTAAGCACAGTTTACTTATATACCAGCATCTTTGTGTGTAACACAAATGTAATTAATATGTACATGTGAAAAACTAAATGCTCAGGAAATGGACCCATAGTGGCGAATTACTAGACATTTCTTCGAGTCTTGGGGATGCTGTTGGAAGCTCCTACATCTAATTATTATGTATCTGCACTGCTATAGAGTCCAATAGTAACTCTACCGCTATACAGAAAAAGCTCCTCCAGACCCAACGCTCAACATTAGATCATTCTTAATTGTGAAACGAGAGCGCCTAACAACTATGGACTCAACCATTCACATGGTATTTTCCGACTGAGTTAAAGCTCTACATGTATAAATTCCATCTCCTCTTCTTCTTCTTCCACCATAAACTTTCCATATATTTCGATATATTCTTTGAAGGAAACTCTACAACTACTATAGGAAGGAAACCATAAGGCTACACCGTTACCAAAACCATATCCTTCAACAACTACTCACAAGGCCCCGTAATTTACTTACAAAGTTATATATGTATATTGAGACTCTCTACTATGTACTACTACTTCCCACAGCCCAGCCCTTCTTCTGTCTTTCTCCTTCTATTACACAGATTCTTTATATAACTTGCTTTTGCTTTTAACTTTGTCCGTCAGCGATGCAGACATTTAATTAAGTATTTATTTACGTCATAATGTACTATCCTCTTCCAGCCAAACTAACTTTCCTTAACATACTTTCACTCTCCCCATTTACTTTACCTACACAATCCACTCAGCACACAAATAGCTCAGCTTATGGTTCTGAGCGTCATGTGCACTATAATGGATCTATCATAATATCACCAAATTCCTCCCAGCCTTCATACATACGTATCTCTCGCTCTAAAAGTAAGGAAACAACAAAAATATTTCTTCAAAGTATTATACAGAAAAATGTTAAAAGTTCCACATTTGTTTTCCAACTCACACTTTCTTCATATAAGCGACCAGCTTTATCAGATAGTATACGTAAGATGGGATGAAAACGTTAGTCCTTCGTCGAACTTTTTTTCATCCATTTTAGTAATAACCAGTTCCTTTTAAAAACGTTTTGAAACAATAAAAATATTGCTCTGCCGTGTTACATACAGGTCAAAATATGAAATAACTTTCGATACAATAGCCCTTTCAAATAGCAATAAAGTGTATAATTTTTTAAGTAATAAAGTAAACGCAAAAGTACGTACAGAAAGTGCATGTACGTTTGTACTCAAAGTGGTTAGCCAACTTCATGACATGACTGACTTAGAGATCCTTGGATTTCAAAGCCACTGCTAAAGAACTTAAATTTGACTATGCTAATTTAACGGAGCTTTAGTCACGATGAAGACACCACAGTAGTGACAATATGTTCATTTACTGTCCTCAAACTTCAACTTTGACAAGGGACAAGTTCAATTTAACATGTAAAGTTCTAATGGGGTTTTCAGTTTTATACAATTCAACTTTACCATACCACTTTAAGTATATTTTAAATCTCACGAAGCGAACGCACGCAGCGATCTGTAGTTAGTATTTAAGAATGTACATACATACATCAATTTGACTTAACAGCCAATGTGTACTGCGGACAGTTACATAATAATAAGTTTCATTTTTCAAAATACTATAATTTGAGTCGGTAGTTAGAATGAACAAACGAGACTGTCATGAAGCCACACAGCTTGTTGATTTATTAATTATAGACCTTCTCTACACCCTCGTTAATTCTCCTGAAACGAGAAAAATTGATACTTTTTAGCTTCAAATAACAAAGAAAGTACAGAAATCTAAAATATTATCAGACCTAACACGCAAACATTTTCAAGGTAATCTTGGTCGTTTGTAAATTGGAAAAAATAAAAACTTGAGAGTTATTAGGAAAACGAGTGCTATCAAATAATATCTCTTTGGCTTTGCTACACTTTTTGTCCTCTTACCTTTGTCTCATTTGGGAAATGCGCTGTAAACTATACTAGCAAAACTATAAAGACAGGATTTTTCCTCTCCATAATAATTACATGCACAAAATGCACACACAACTATAGACTTTTTTAGTGTAATGTGAGACGTGAAACCCTCAAGCCACTAAGCATTTTTTCATTGTGTACAAAAAACTAGCACATGCTTAGTAAAAATGTCAGTTCTGAGATGTAAACAAGTTCAACTTGACTGATCATGAAACCTTTACCTCTCCAGAGACTGCTGCGGTTTCAATCTTATTATAATCTATATGCATATCATTTTCCTTATCTACTTCCAAGTAGTATGTAAATGACAGTACTTAATACAAAAACTTTTTCAGGGAAATAATTTTCAACGAAAAACTTTTAAATAGTTGAATAGTAATTGCCCTATAAAATGTATGTACAAACGCAATTACATAAAAAAATCTGATAAATTTCTTTCTATCAGACTCAGTGATAACACAGAACGAAAGAGAAATTTTCAAAAAAACAAATTAGCAAGAAACAAGCCTCTCGGCAGTATTTTTCCAAATACGCGCTTGATTATACACACACAAGTCCAAAGAAATGGCTGAAGCGAAAAAGGAAAATTGTTAATTTATTCCAATGTATTAAATTCTAATGAAATATTTATGCTACCATGTAAGCAGCTGAGAGTTCCACAACAGCCCAGCTCCCTAGATTACAAATGCATGCATCCAAGTCATGAATTTTTATTTGATATGTATCTTTCCATTATGTATGCATCCACATATGTACACAACATACACTTATTAGATGTATTTCAATACTAATTATGGTCTGCATAACTCCCAGCCCTTTTAAATCCTCAAAGGAAGTAGTGTAACGGGTGAAAATCCCGACTCCACTTCCGAGAAATAATATTGGCATCCTTATAACTGAGCCTTCACAAATTAAAACACAAAATTCCAGCAGTTTAATTAAAAGCATTGCGAATGTACACCAAACTGTAATGGTTATTAATTAACAGAGAGCAACGGCACTACAGCTTCAGCTACATTTGGCACACTACATACATCCATACACTTACGAAATTTCTCCCTTTAGCCTCTTTCTAACTGCTGACAACGTGCGCGTAAAAAAAATCAACTAAAATACATTAATGCATCAGTTGCAAAAGCCAAAGATATACCTACAATACAAAGTATATACCTTTAAAAAACAAATAGATTTATGTATAGTAAGAGTAAGTATAAGGCCGCAGTTCTTGAATCCGCACAATTTCAATCCCCCAATATTACACTTCTCTCCATATCCCTACATACTTATACGTACGACTGGTACTAAAATACATGAGTGTTGGTAACAAATAGCCAAGAGACAGAAGAAGAGAATGAGAGCATCAGAACACACATGAGGGAAACAATTCCGCTGTACAATACATCAAGGGAAGAAAATGAGATGAAAAAGCTCTGCTCTTCTAAGAGAGCAAAAAACTGGAAGAATGTTAGTAAATAATCAATGTTACAATAATAATTCAAGCTTCCCTGGATATAATTTATTTGAAACCCGACCAAAAAGCAAGACGATATTACTTCAAAGTCCTTAATTAACCACTCAGACATATTTTCCTAATGTTTACCATCGATGGATAATACAATACTTGCGCTACTCACTCAATCCCAAAAAATCCCAATTCCCTCCATGCAACTCAATACACACATCTTCACTTACACACACACATAAAAGACACCAAGTACTATTTCTCTCCCTACATATGTCTCTCTCTACTCATTTGTATAAATACCCACACACATATTAAGCATATGTGGAGCTGCACCTGCATGCGTGCGGAAAGAGCAGAAAGCCATTTTCCTCAACCTCCTATACTAGTAAACTTACACAGAGATTAAATGGTTCAATACCAACGTGTGGATACATCCACATAGCTAAAGCTACTGTACACATCAAGGCAGTAAACCATATTAATCTCCACCAAAACATCCTCATATACTCAATCCCAGCATTAAATGCACTACTATACTACCACTCCACATCATCTCTTTCCACTACTCCTGCTTTCAGCCTTTCCCAAAGTAAAAGCAAAAGCCGACGTGTCGGTACTAGTAGAAGCAAGTGTATAGTATAAGTTCGACCTACTAAAGACTAACTTTTCTAGATAAAATGTCTATCTTATATAAAAGCTGTGTGTGTGAGGAGCTAAAAGCAAAATCTACTTATGCCATCACGACAGCCACTACTACCAACACTACTATATTGGCTAATCACATATGTATAGATTTAGTTTCTTTCCACTTTATTTAGTTCCACTTCATCCCTCCACCCCGCTCTCTCAGTACTCTCATATGTATTTCTCTCTCCTAATATCTATGATGCATGAGACTCCAGACTAGACTCTACACTCCTTTGTGTCCCATGGGATGCTCATTGTTTATGAGATTATTGAATTCGGCACAATTTAAGACTCATTTATAACTCCACCATGTTTTTCTCTATAATCATAGGTTTTGGCTACGTTAGCAGTCAGTTTGGGTCCATTTGCGGCCGGTTTGGGTAAAGGATACAGTAGTCCAGCTTTGGCTTCCCTCCAGGAATCCAGAAATACCTTCCCAGTTTCAGCACAAGTAAGTTTCCAGAGGAGCTTTCTATTATCTGCGTAGCTCTTTATGTATGTACTTAATTATAGGTCCAGACATTTTCCATATGTACTCCTTTATAGTACACAAGTGCTCAAATCTAGACGTCTCTTCTATATACTACAGGTTAAATATATTATGTGGAGCAGTACACAAGGAGACCATACATAGTTTTATTAGTTACCTAACCGTGGCAGTCTACAACTATGCGAGTATTCTCTAGAAGGAAAAGGAGAGAAAACACCAAAAGAGAGATTAATATGTGACTCCATCCTCGTCTCTCTCTCTCTCACTCACTCGCTTTTACAATGCAATGAGCAGCACAAAAGAAAACCACAAACCATATAGGCAGCCTTTTTGTCTTCGACAATAACAGCATCCTATCATTTTACCCCCACCATATCCAATGTTATGCGGTAGCAATAGTGAGTGTAATATTTTTATTCAATATCAAACCCTACACATCTTTCCTTATGCTTTCTGCATAAGCAAATACAATGAGAAAATAGTGTAAGGTTGGAAGCTATTGAGGAATTTATAAATAGTAGTATAGTAATTATTCAAAAGCATAATTCACCTATGGTTTCTTCCTCTTTGAGTAACTTATAGAACTTCCAGTCCTACTTGTAAACCCTACTCTATACATATGTTCAAATGTAAAAGAGAAATTCAATATCCTTACCGAAATACTTTACTCTCCCCGACATCAATGAAAATTATTTGTGCTCAGGTGACTATGTATACGGAATGTTCTGAACAAGCGAAGGTCTGAGAAAGAGAGAGAGGGAAACTAAATTACCCAAAAAGCCACATAAATCTTGGTATTTGGGATTTATTCCCCCGTCTTAAATAGTCGGAAGGTTAATGGTCTGAGTTTATTGTTGTAGCTAGTAATGAGAGTAAGACTGCAATTTAGTACAGGGATACTATGCACACATGAACCAATTATTTACGTCCCACGCCAAATAATGATGCATCTCACGGTTAAAGGCTTTCACCAAAAGAGCAAAAAACTCAAGTCTCTTCCGATTCTTCCGCGCCGGCCTTTTTCTTGAGGACTTAATTTCCAATCGATTAAGACTGTTTCCCTTCCAATGAATTATTATTGATGTAAAATTTATGGCTGATTATAATACAATCAAAATATTTCAAGCTGCTTCCTATGCGAGGGAGTAAATCACGTTGATTTACGAGCAAGTTAAAGAAAAAAATATCAGATTTTGCATACATGTACTTTTTCTTGGAGAAGGTTATATAGGAAGGAGGCTGATGGAAAAATGTGATAGTGAGTTTGAGGGACGGGACGTGATAAAAAGCAATCCCGTGCTGTATGCTAAAATAAATTTAATTATACATCCCCCATGAGGGAACAGGCAATTAGAAAAGTTTCTCATGCAATTATAGCAATAATGGCACTTTCCAAAAGACAGGCTTGGCTAGAAAAAAAAGTTTCTTGTGTCCCCTCCTAATGATGGTGAGAAAGGTTTTTGAAGGAGAGAGGAGATTTAGAAAGAGGAAGAAGAAGGCTTTTTAATGTGTTATGTTATGAGTGGTGTATATGGGTTGATTGCAGGAAGGATCATGGGTAGCGAGCCTTCCAATGCTTGGAGCCATGTTTGGTTGTCTATTTGGTGGGATGATGCTTCAATTAGGTCGGAAAATGTCACTACTCCTTGTCGCAATACCATTCTCAGCCTCATGGCTCCTGACTTTCTTTGCAGAAAATATTCAATTAATGTACAGTACCTCTTTTATCGGTGGCTTCTGCTCCGCCATAATTCTTCTAGCGACACAAGTAAGTCAAGTGGGTTCTTTATGACCTCATATTTTTTTTACTTAATATTCTAACATAACTCCCCCCAGATGGTTACTCGGAAAATGGATAGTGGCTGTGGTTATATGGCTCACGGTGAGAATACAATAAGCAAAGGCTGATGAGTGAGGTTATGACGAAGAACTGCTCGCTGGTGGATGGTTAAATTTAATATTTTTGGTGATTTACTGAGGTTCCTTCCGCTTCCCTTCCAATTTACGTCAGACTGGACGGCTGCATTTAATTACACGTCTCTCTCTCTTCTTGCCAGGTGTATGTAAGCGAGATTTCTCACCCGGAAATTCGTGGTTGTCTTAGCTCCGTTCTGAAAATGGCGGGTTACTTGGGTACCTTGTCATCATTCGCGTTAGGAGCGTTCCTTGACTGGCGACAATTGGCCGCGGTAGCAGCAAGTGCTCCAATTCTTCTCTTCTTTGCCATCCTTGCTATCCCTGAGACCCCAAGCTTTCTCCTGTATCATGGGAGGGAGGAAGAGGCTTCCAAATCCTTAGCATGGTTCCGGTCAAGGGAGGAAGATGTTACGGTCGAGATGGAAACCCTTCGTAATAATATACTGTCAAAGAAGAGACGTTTCATCCCCCGTTGCTCTAGTCAACTAGTTCGTCAACTTTTTATTACTTGCGGACTAATGTTCTTCCAAAAATTCTCCGGCGTCACGGTCTTCTTCTTCTATGCGGTCCCCATTTTTAAGAAGGTAAAAATTCTCAAACAGCTTTTACTTTCCCCCTTTTACATTCAATTAATTATATATATATATATATATATATACTACACCCAACTAATTAATTATTAACACTGTCACAAGTTTAAACTCTCAAGGTAATACTTTCCATTTTCAAAAGAGCAACTTACTTTGCTCGTTTTGCGCTTCTATTTAAAAATATAATTAAGTTATACGTACGAAAAGACATCTGTGCCTTAATTTTCAACCAACCGGGAATGTTGCAGGTATTCAACCACACCGCCCCATTATTACCCGCAGCTGAAGAAATTGTGGTAGGATTTTGTTGTTTTTTTTTGTAAATTCATATATTTTGATTTATTACTGTGTAGTTTAGCATGATATTAAGTTTTTACTCTTATAATTTCTATTCTAATGAATATTATTTGGTATAAACGGTCATTAGTATCTATAATAAATCCTGTACAAATATTTCAGCAGCCTTCGTACAACCAATCGTATGTTGTGTTGGAAGCAGGATACAGTCCACATGGAGAAGTATGTAAAACAGCATGTGCTGTAAAAGTATTTGAATGAGCTAAATAATTTTTTTTATATATGATTTGTGCCTCAGCTCTCTTAAAATGTATGGTTGACGATTTATTTTTGTTTGTCAACTCCAGATATTCAACAAATCTCTGATGATGAGCGACACGAACGAGGACATGTATTTTATAAATGTAGGTTTATATATCATTATTTTTGTTTTTTGGAGTAGTAGTAGTAGTCAGTAGTAGTTAGTAATGGATGCACGCATGCTTTTGTTTCACGGAAATTCCTCCTTCGCTTTCCCAGTTTTGGCAAGTTGAATTATTTATCCTTGATGGTTTTTTATGTACATAAGTTGCTTTATATTGATTTGACATTTGCTGTTTCGAAGCCATGAAGCGGCTAAAAAGTTGGAGCGTATTACAGGATTTTGAACTTTTCTTAATGACAATGGCACGTTTACGTACATGGAGGATCTCGACATAATTCAGTATTTATCATTCTGGAAGGGACTCGGCTACTAAGGAACGGCTTAAGTCAGTGTTTAACAAATGTTAGGAAAGATGTTTACTTACACACACCCTTTGTGTACAAAGAACGCTTAGAGGAGGGAAAGTACGGGAGAAGGATGGTGTCTTTCCTGAAAGATATCTCTCTACGTCTCTCTTTGAGTGAAAGTGAGAATGAGAGAGTGAGAGAGTTAGAGGAAAACTAAAGTGACTGAAAAATCAATGTTTCCCTTTAGGTGTTCGGGAGTTCGCTAAATCCTCATGTAGCTGCAATCATTGTCGTCTTCTTACAACTACTAGGCTCAATGACTTCCGGACTGTTGATCGACTCCGCGGGTCGGCTGCCACTCCTGACAGTCTCAAATCTTTTCATATCCGGTAGTTTCTTCGGCTTCGGCTTGTACAACTGGATGGAGGAGGCCCTACCCCCATCTCATCCTGGATTTGGCCCATCGTACGACTGGATTCCTCTCACTTGTGTTCTTTTCTTTACTGTCTTCTTCTCCATAGGCATCGGACCCATTTCACTTCTTATGGTAATAATATACATATAAGGTATAAACGTGAATAGAAGCTGGAGAGTCAGACAGAGAGTCAAACTGTAACTCTGAGTAGAGTTATGAGAAAAAAACACTTAAGCAATAAATCTTTATATTCGCTGAAATTGCTTGTTCTCTCCGTGTGTTTTGTGTGTCATCCTGAGAGACTTTATGGTTACTTTTATAGTTAACCCGTTTGGTACATTATTCCTTATATATTTGAGGAATACACGTACACACTGCTACGACTCCAAGGATAATAGCTTAAGAAATACATAAAAAAACAGATCGGGATTTTTCCCTATGAACGTTACATGCTGACATCGTAAATTTGTTATTTTTTAAAGGTTGGCGAGCTTTTTCCCTTGGAATATCGGTGAGTGTCATGATATGATATGATGGACCAACATCTTTTTTATTAGTTTTACGTTCTCGTCTTTGCAGTAAAGATTTGAGCAAATGTAAAACTGAATGATAAATGTTTTCATGTGTATATAGTAGCGAGAGAGGAGATGAGAGGAAAAAAATATTATTTATATCGCAGAAACTTCGGTGGCGCAGTGTCAACTTCATTTAGTTACGCTTGTGCTTTTGCTGCAGTCAAGACTTATGTGGATATTAAAGATCGAATAGGACTCTACGGTGCATTTTGGATCTACTCGGGAGTCTCAATAGCGGGTCTACTCTTTGTCTGCTTCGTTGTTCCCGAAACCCGAGGAGTTGAGCTTGAAGAGATGGAGCATCACTCTTCAGCGACGATGAGTGCCAATCAACCCATTTATCCTCCTTCTAATCAGGCTAGTACGTTACATCCACGACACCATCAAATCAGTCCGAATCCTTTGAGTAGGGTCAGTAGGAATCCCAACCCTTTAATTGCATATGGCAATGGTCTCCTTCCCGGACACTCGAGTTTACACGGATACAACTCCGCACACGACTCTCAATTTCCTCAGTTTAACGGAAATCCATACTTGGGGAGCCAAATCAATCCTGTCACTACAATTCCTTATAGACCCGCGAGAGGAACTGCTGTGTGATTTCATATATTATTTTTACATCATATACCTGTGACCCATCTCTTCTACTCTATTTTCGTTGTGGAATTATTATATAAATAAAATTGTTTTTGCCGCTCTAACTTTTAAGACATAAATAAAGCTATTATTATTATTATGTTATTAGCACTAATGGTCAGTAACTTTTAAGATGTTTTCATATATGTAAGTGTGGTACTTTTAACTTAATGTATACGTACAAAGCAACAAGATTAAAGGTAATTATTTAAGTTTGTAAGTCTTTTTCAAATGGTTCTGTCAAAGGCTGCTAATAATTAATAATATATTTTACTGTTGGAGTAGCTACCCAATGACAAATGTATTAAATATACATATACAAAAACGTGTATGTAAAGCAGACAATAAATAAATGTTTTGAATCATTTACATTCTGTGTCAAAATAAACAATAGAGAGAGATAGAGAGAGAGAAAGAGAGAGGCTCGTTTATAGGAGATACCGTGAAATTATTCTTCACTTATGAAGAAACTACCATCTCAAAGGAATCGGTGCTTTTATCAGTGGACTTAAACTTTAATAAGCTGGTAGATCAACTACTGGTCTCATTATTGAGCAAGCTAATACATATGGAATGGTTGTATGACCGAATTGATCTAAAACGAATTATTATTATTGCTAAACAGATATGATATTAAAGATTGTTGAAACACCCTGTGTCTGCTCATTTCTTTACCCTTCCATGGATGACATATACGCGAAGCATAGTTCCAGCTTAAACATACATATAAGTACAGGCAAAACAAATATGTCCGTCGATGTTACCAGCCAAGACTTACAACTGACATTCCTTCAAGGTAAGATGAATAATACTTCGTACACGTACATAAAATCAAAATAAACTGTAACACAAAAATATGAACCACAACGAAATGCACCAAAGGACAAAAGTGGTCAGAAGGTGTAAATTGACTGTGTTCGCTACAACATAAATTAACGCTTATGCAGTCGACGAAGTTCTAAACGTTTTTGCGTCTGAAATGTTTACTTATGCCAAGGTTTTAGGAAATTAGGCACTATCTGCTATCCTTTCATCGAGTTGTGACTGTGACACTTGGCCGTTATTTATGTCACAGCTTTTACCGGCAACGATTGGCTGCATTCAAATTTTTACTCGGCTTAGCCAATAGTACGTAGCAAAAACTCAGGTAAACTGAGAGGTCAAACTGAAAAAGTGTCACAACTCGATGAAAGGACAGTAAGTTCTTGTGTATGAACCAAGTCCATTAAGGGCCCGCCAAACGACTATTCTATTGCATTTACTACTCATGCAAACAGTTATGGGACATTAAGCTGGTTTCGCATATATGTTTTTGCTCAGCGAATCGCTGAGCGACGGGACTTTTAAAAATACGTACATGCTTGCATGGCAAGCCGGGATGGGAATTTTGAAGAAAATCTATTTAAATTCGCATAGCTCACCTGTTTTAGACAGTGTAAAGGGTGAATGATGAATATGACTGGGATTTCAGGATGAAGTCGCTTAGCGACTAAATTGGGCTAAGCGAAACCAGCTTTAGTCATAGGGCGTACATACATTTGAAAATCTTTTCATAGAAAACTCATTTATACTACATACGAATAAATAAAAGCAATTATTACCTAGATGTGCCGTTGATGCATAAGTCTCACAATCCACGAGGAATTGACCAGTTTGAACTCCACCAAGAGTCACAACTCGCTTCATGAGCATATCAATTGTTTGAGCTCCAGTCATATTCTCTTTGACAGGGAAGGGCTGCAGTCTAAAACAAATCAAGCATCAAATTTTCATTCTTATGAATTGCCGGGATGTCAGAATTAAAATTAAAATATTATGAAACTCAGGGTGACCAAATATGACATTAGTTTTGACATCTTTTGCCTATCTTCAGGATGCGTGACCTACCGACCTTCTTGGTCTAAGCAGATCAAGATTGCCAACATTCATGGAAAACATCTTCTAACATTACAATTAAAGAGCTGGACTATATCTTACAGTTTAACAGTCTCCTAATTTTCTTAAAATGTAGCTTGGAGCAAAACTATGAACTATTCCTTGATCCTTGACCAAAAACGTACTAACTGATTTATTTGATTGTGCAAGAATTCAACTTACTTGCAACCGGAATAAATTACCTGCAAAAAAATTCATCTTCGTTATTAGCAATAGGTATCATAAGCATTTTTTCAATACATTTCTGTTGACAATAATTTTGTGTCGAATAAGCACGGACATACTTTACACTAAAGAGACTAAAAATATGACTAAAAATGCTTCACAAGCAGAGTATCACCAATTTATATTTCTCATATGTAACTTTTCTCCGCCAATTTATGCATAGAGGGGGAAAAAATCAGAAACAAATGCAATGCATTGGGAAACTCAAGAACTTCGATGAGAAACCTGGATGTATCCAAGAGTTATCTAATTAGTATTTTAATACAGTCCAATATCGGGCACGGGTCACACAAATATTGTTCCCATCGACTACAATGAATTGCTAATTGGAAGGATTAAACAATCTATTTGGTAAAAAATGGTCACCCTAATATTACATAAAAGTAGATATATATTTGTCTATTTTAGTATTAGTGAAACTTACATTGAAACACCCATGTTCCTGGTTACAGCCAATATCCGGTATCTTCTTCGGATTTCAACTTGTAAAATCCCAAAACCTTTAAAAATCAAACAACAGAAAACGCTGCCACTGCACTTGAGCTAAAGTGAACAATTTTGTCCTGAAAAATATATTTGAAATTCCCTTTAAACAGGTACACCCACTTCAAAGATTTAATTGTAATATTATTATTGGTTATAAAATCCACTCAAAAACACTGCAATTCTAGTTACACAAATGTATAGGAATTGTTATCCCAGCATAACAATTATGGTCACTGCTTGTCTAATTTGAAATCAAGAAAAGATTATTTCTTAACTGACTCACGAAATTCAAAATAACTGACAGTTCCTCACCAAAGAAGGAATAAAAAGTTATTTTCGGTAGACGCTAAATCCCATTCAATACTTTCACCAGTTTTAAAATCTCAATCACAAATACATAAAAGTCTTGAAATGTTTGATGGAAAATGAGAGATGCAGAAAATATATTGTGATATTTTTTATGGAATCAGGACGACAGTGAACAAAATTCCCGCGGAATTTATGCCGGCCCGACCAATAAAGGACAATCCACTTATAACGTCATACAATTTTCCTCCTGTCACAAATTATAAACATCCACACTTGACAGTGTCGAGTGTCCGAGTGTGATGTATGGGGATTACGATTTCCCCCAATATTGGGTTATGGCAGGAAGATGAGAGAAATTCATGAAAAAATTCCACAATTATTTTCAACAAAAATTTCAAATCGTACTTAGGTGTAACCGGTCATTGAGTTCATAGGGTTCTCGATTTCTCATATAAGGGGAACAATTCAGAAAGAACAGAAATTGGCACAATAATTTTAGGCTTCCGAAATCTCTCACGGTGCTTACTTAGTCCAAGGAAACACTTCACACACCATTTCCTAATTCGTTAGCGAAAAACTTATCCATAATATATTTTGTCCAGCATCATTTTTTAGACAAAATTGAAGTGGGAAATTATGTATATGTAGTAAAAATTTTTTTGTAATTATTAGGAACAACTAAAACATTTTGTAAAATTTCAGCTCCTCAGCTGTACTACTATGTTTACAACTGGAGTAACCTGTTTTAAATGATTTTCTTGAACAAATTAATTTTTAATTCATTCCAACCTCTCCAAAATGTATGCGACCAACATTCTTTTCAAATCATTTCAATCCCTGAAAATGATTTTCAAGACCAAACTTGTTTTTAATTAATTTTGTTAATTCCTAAAAATCGATTTCGTCACAAAAATCATTTTTGATGAATTTCAAATTTCAACGCCGCATTGTGTTTCATTATAAGAAACAGCGAGAATTTGTAATTTTTCGTAAAGTTTTAAGTGTTACGAAATACTACCAGAAATCGATTTTTTCAATCATATACTAAAATGCATCTTTTCACAAAATTTCACCTCCATGGCTCTATGCGGTGCTGGAAACATAAGGGGCTGAAGTCTTAGGCGATGCATCTAACAATATGAAAAATTTGTCTGAAATCTTAGGCGATGAAAGTAAAATATTGGTCGATGTGGCTAAAATCTACAGCGATGTTTGGGCGAAACAAGTGTTTGACGTCGCCATTAAAATTCTGAAAGATGTTACGGAAGCTTTCCGCAATTTAAGAAATATTTTGGCTGATGGGGCTGAATTTTGGGAAGGTGCAACTGAAATTTTGGCCAGGGAAAACAAATATCAGTCAGTTAGGAAAGTTTAAAGCGTTACATATACAATTAAATATTTGGTTATTTTAACTTAAGCACTGGTCGACGGGACTGATTTAGCAAATAAAATTGAAATTTTGCCGATAAGGCTGATAACTTTTAAAAAAAATGGGGGGTTTATACTCCGATTTATGCCCGCAGGTTTGACAGAGTTTTCTATTCCTCCTTTATTTCCAATTAGCATTACATATAATCATATATAATTTCTTAACAACTATGGAATGTATGAAAGAGAGAAAGAAAGGACAGGGACTATGGGACGCTCATCTGGTTGTGGAGTCAGTCGAGGCATGCTGATCGGGTCTTGATAACAGCCGTAGTTCACCTCATCCATGGGTTGCCGGTGATAGTCAAATCAGTCCTGAACTTCTCCAGCTCCTTCCGAGTGCAACCGTCCTTCCAGGTCTCCTTTCATACATTCCACAACAGCCAGTGTGGTGGGCCTTATCTGGGTAGATCGAATCCGTGCCATTGCCAGGCCAGTTACTTCACCATGGCTCGGGCCATATGGACGTGATGTAAAATTCTTGGTCAACAAAAAAAATCTCTAATTTTCTGATGTTTTTCCAATTTGGATATTTGCATTGCAGTTGCACGATTATTGCACCGGCCGATTGGTTAGTTGTTGTCGTCACTATGAAATTGCTGAAACAGTCTATGCCGTAACAGTGTTCCTTAGCTATTACATTGCAAATCCACCCAACGGAGATTTAGAATGAACAACACAGATAAACAATTAAACGTCACAATAGTAGTGGCATTCGGATTTCTCCCCCTTATGTTCCTTCGACAAATTGACGGGTCTAGGATAACTCGTGCAGAAACGATTTCGACCAGTACTTTTTTGAAGATAAATGTTTGCTGGAATATTTTCTCCCAGAAAATTTGTTGTCCTAATTTTATTCCTCCCGAAAACATTTTGTCAGGAATTCTTTCATCCAAAGTATTTTTTGGCCAATATTATTTCGACCAGAAAGTGTTTTGTCCAAAATTTCTTCAACCAGAAATTTTTTGTCCAAAATTATTTTAACCAGGAAACAATTATGTACAAAAATGTTTCAACCAGGAAATAGTTTTAGCAAACCTATTTCAAACAGAAAACATTTCTACAGAACACTCCTGAAATAAATCGTCCATGTATCTTTATACAAAGTTACATCCCAAAAAAATTACAAAATATCAACTTAAGATTTATCATTCCAAAAGCATCTTCCTACAAGCTTTCAAAGGAAGAAATCGTTTGGATATAATCTCCTGTAGTTATTCATCCGATAACTATATACAGCTGAAACTTGATACAAGATTAGCTCGCAAAAAATTTAACAAATTCGCAAGTATTTTAAGACATGACCACGATTGCACTTTTAATGTGATGATGCCTTATTACTAACAAGAAATTTTAAAATTACAAAATTGATAAAACATTGAGAAATCGAAGGAAAATCTTGCCGCTTTAAGTTTTAACTAATGTATTTATCTATAGAATCAAATCAAATCTACAAGGGTATCTCCCCCTTGTGACGGTTTGGACGTTCCAAGGGTTTCTCAACTTTGTGTTGTATTGCAAAATTTACGTTTTAAGGGCTTCAGGGAAGACCAGTAATATCCTAGCCTGAGGGGGGAGCGCTGGAGGACCAGGGGGTCCTCGCCGGACAGAGGTCCGGGAGGGACTCCTTTATTGATTTTTTTGATTTCGAAGGTTTTTTCTTTACTTTTTACTGACAAAAAGCAAAGATGCAATTTTATATTATTTATTGATTTATTCATGATTTTCTAATGATTTATTTGTAAATTTTGATAATGAAAGTCGATTATATGAAATCGACTCTCATTGTGCGAGAAATTATTATTGGTTAGTTAATCTGATCGTTAGTAGCGGAAGAATACGGTACTAACGATATTGCTTCAACATTGCAATGCAATATTGAAACTTCCTTAGCTTTATTTCTATTGTCCACTTTGGTGAACAAAGAAGAAAGTGAAAGAAATAATTTAGTGAGATCAGATTGATCACTGAGATCAGTTCAGTGAAATGCCAATAATCGATTATTAAAGTTATAAAAGAATCCATTCACTGCGCAGGGGTTGCGTTTGGGGTAAAAAGGGCACTTTGTATCTGTTTCTCTGTCCGTGTACATATTACCATGCTGTTAAGGAAGGCCTGCAATTCATGCAAGCATATTATAGAATTGCTATAAACATTCGTATTTAGTCTATTTCTAAAATGGTTGTCATTGCAAGTTTTTATACAAATCTATTTCTATTACTGAAGTCCCGAGAAAAGTGGAAATTGTGCCCAAACAGTTTCAACACCTTCCAGCGAGCTACGGGAGAAGTAAAAACTCGGCTGAGTTCTAGTTACCCGGCCAGACTCAAAAAAGCTCCCGCACGCTCCCGCATGTGGGAGCGTGCGGGAGCGCTC
>JAQFXU010002620.1:0-19746 GCA_034693705.1 Spatulosminthurus flaviceps
CTGCAACCACCACCAATGTGTTTCTCTTGGTCAGTACTACAAACTCATCAGCACTGTTATATATTCCCAGAAGAAAAAGTTTTTCACATTCACATTTGGGAAAAAGTAACCCATTACAGATTTGACGGAACGTATCAATGTATTCAGGAAATTTTATTATAATTTTAAATTTAATTAATTTTTTCTCATTTTATAGATTTTGGATAAAATTTCATTTTTATCCAAAATCAAGCATGTATAATACCAAATGTAGGAGACGCATAAAAATGCGAAACATATATATTCGCGATTGTTGGAGCTTGAGTGTAATTTTTTTTTACCACATCCGACCCAGCCTTATGTGTGATTTGGAAAAAATGTAAATGAAAAAAAAATCCTCTGAAACAATTTCTGTGGTTCATGCCGTGGCAAATTGTTAGTGTCGAGCTAGTGTGGAAAATCCTGGAAATTTATAAACTTTGAAAATTTTTTGTATTGCATATGGAATATTGTAATCCTTAAATTTGAGTTGTACTTAAAATTATAGCAGGCTCAAATTGAAAAGAATTTTCCTGAAAGTTTTAGGAGAAAAAAAGTAGCAACTGCTGTTTTCCATGCAAATATTTATTATCGTCGGTTAAATGCGATAAATGCATTTTGGAGGGGAAATATTAAATGGCGGGATTTACGTCTTCCATTAAATTTCAACTTTTCACACAATGTCAATCGGTACAGTATTGGTACCTTCTCATTAATTATTTGGGAAAATTCACTCAACATCAAATTACTTGTTATCAATGTGATTGATTTTATTTCATGGCGTCTTTTAATCCTTATTAAAAAAATTGATATACCAAAAACTATCGAATCTAAAAATTTCTTCTGTAAATTTTAATCAGCAATTTTATCAACAAAATTTTCTCACTCAGCTTGTAATTATTTCCAGAAATTTTGTTGAACAAGGAATTTCTCTTAAATATTGAATTTGTTAGATGGCGAGTCTAAATTTTCCCACTTACTCAAGTGCACACAGTTTTGATATTAGTGCGGTTAAGAATCTTAGAGAAAATATTCAATATTTCGTTAAAGAAACTAAAATTGAAGCCATAGAATTTATTTTAAATTATGTAATGATTCAAATCCAGGCGTATCAAAGGATTTGAAGAATTAGGGGTTATGTTGTTAGTTGCTGGATGCAGTGGGTTATCAACGCCGTTAATAGCCAAAAATGAAATGGGGAAATATTTGAAAACTTGTGTTTTTTTGGCCAAGCTAAACGCCGTCTACGGAGTTTTCACACACACGCCAAGGTACACCAAAATGAGATGAAAAACCCGGGTCGTCGCGAAGAATTTGCGTATTCTCTTTCTTAATTGTAGTTTTTTACAAAATTTCTAAGTAAAAAACCAGGCCAAAACATTATTTCAATGATTCTACAAGTTAAATGCTGTTAATAATTTTGTTCATTGATTTTACCTTTATTAAACCTCTTATTTGCGTGAAACCAATACACTTGAATAAAATAAACGGCGTTGAACCACCACAGCAAACAAACTGTCTAGGTAAATTGAGGCTTGAATATCGAATCATAGGACCAATATTGTTTACAATTTTTGCAAAAATCTTTATTTTTCAGTTTTTTTTTCATGTAATATTCTACGCTTACCTGGGTATGCATCCGTGCATAAAAATTTGGCCGAATTTCAGGACACACTTTAACATTCGGAACATGACTGGAATAATTATTGTTTTTAGCTAAATTTCCAATTTCATATTAAATTTAGAAAATTCAATTTTAAAAACGTTCCAAAAATCTTTTATTCTCTTTTTAAAATTGTGGCAACCTACGTAAAAAGGATTTGTAGAGAGTGGAAATATTTCTAGCATGAACACTCTTAATTTGTTGTTAATCAAAATCTTCTCCGGAAAAGCTTTATGACATTATTCCTTGTGTTTTGTATGCACTTTTGGATCAGCACAGATTTGGAATTTTACTGTTCATTATGAACTGTATTTTACTGTTCAAGCTGATCATTATGAATTTATGAGGTCAAAATAGCACAGTCTCTGAGCACGAGGTGAAAGCAGTGTATTAACTTGAGTGTGTCATTAAATTCGTATGAAATTGGAGGATCCAGACGAACAGTCTTTTATCTTCCACCCATAATCACCTCGCGTTGCCCATGCACTGATCATCTGTGCTCAGCAGTCGGCGTTAAAGTACAACAACTGGAAAAAAACTAATTTGTGAAAAACATTTATGTGATGACAAAGCCAAGAGTTTGCAAATTAGGTAAAGCTGAATGATTTGATTTGATTTGATTTATTATTAGTTTGAATTGTCATAGTTATACATCGAAATAAATCAATGATTTCCAGTAACAGACAATGAGCAAAATTACGAATGCTGAATTACAGGTGCGTCTCATTATAATATTCATCCTACTATATTTTAAGCAAATTATTAAATTGTTCAATTCACGTGTACAGATATTTTCACCAAATTTGACCTTTTCAGGTAAAAGAAAATAAATTGCGTGAAATAGGCCAAACTCACGTACAATTTAATAGTAATATCTCTTCCCTAGCCATACATGCACTTAAGTTTTAACACGAGAGCATTTAGGAGAGCGCATCTCCCATTTTAACTCTTTAGTTAAGAAATGCCCGCTTGTGCACGGAATGGTCGAGCAAGGGTGCTAAAACTTTGGGAAACCTTAGGGGAAAAATCTTCACATTTACTGTTACCATGGTCTTGTAGTAATCATTATTATTACTTTTGTATTCAAATACTCTTCTCAGTAACTAGTTTCCACTCTTCTGCAGATTGTTAAAATATTTGCTTATAACTATTTTTTATTGGATTACTTGGTAAAATACGCCGAACTCACAAAATTTCTTCCACACAAAATAATAAATTCCATAAAAAATAATAATTGAAATAGTCACTTTGGTGCTTACACCAATTATTTTACTGATTAAGTAAAAACAAAGGGATTTTGAATGTACTATTGTTTAGCTGGTCCTTGTTTACTCAAATGGCGTCATTGGCAAAAGCCTTGACAGTTGAATGTGAAGTTTTTTCCCATGAGGTCAAATTTAGGGGGTCAGATAAGCAGCACAATGGGATTCGTTTGACGTAAACTTTTAGCTAAACTTTAACGCCGCCTAATAAATGTAATTCAAAAATAGCGCCTCCTATACCTGCAGGTTCAAATTTTGCGTTAACGAATATTAGTGTTTTGTGAAAGATCCTGTGAGAATATTTCTATTCTCGGGAACTTTGAATTTGTGCTGGAAATTCAGAAAAAAAGACGGGGTTATTTGTATATTGTTGGACGCAGGCACAACCAGGCTCTCGTTGGCCGAACGTTTGAAGGTTGTAATTTAAAGAAACGAGCTTATCGGATTTGCCGCCTCGAGGCCCAAATAATTGCTCTGTTATGGGGGGACCCTTCAACATTTACCAATTTATATCTTCAGAGCGGATCGTTGTTGCGCAATGAAGCATGACAATTCTAAAAGATCTCAACTGTGCTGCAGTTAAAAAATCAGAAAGATGAAACGAGGGTTGTTAAATATCTAACTCCGAGTTATAATTTCCAAAGTTATTGAGGAAATTTGTTTTAGCGCACCTATTTCTTGCAAAAACTTTAGTCATTCAAAACAATTTTTGATCTAGAATTATTGTTATTCTAGAATTTCCCGTAAAATTCCGAGTATTTTTTCATGAAACAATTTTTGTGCAGATATTTACATCTTCCACAGGAGATTTCTGCTGATGAAGAAAATCTGAAAATCCGTTAAAATGTTATTGTAAAATTGAACCATGAAAATGTTTAAAATTTGTTGGATTCCTTGTTCCAGTATTATTATTATTTGTAAGATTGAGCTTTATAATATTTTAATGCCTTTCAATCTAATGACAATATGAGATCCAAAACTTACCGTTAAAGTGAGGAGCATGGAGATGAATAAAAAAGTCGGTGTCTAACTCTGAATTAAATAAAAGAGAAGGGCAGGTTTTGAAGTAAAGGAAGAACGCCAGAAAACAAAAGAATTGTACGTTATTGGTATAAGCATGCTCGATTTCAATTTCTTTCAAGCATATTAAAATGTGGTGTTAATTTTGTCTCTTTTCTCCTTGTAAACATTAAAATTAAATTAAGAATCTCACTTAAAAAAACAATGGACTGAAATTTTACAAAACTAATCAGGAAAAGGGAGTTTTCCCAATAATGTTTTAATTTTAAACTGTCAAAGTTCGAGGGCGAAAGTTTTTTTAAGCTTAAATTCATTTGCGAAAATTTCCAGATTGTTGAGGTAGAATAAAGTTTGTAAATGCAGGGAAGTCAGAAAACGATTAAAAATGAGAGTTCTGCCTTCGAATTTGGTAGTTTTTCTACGTCCAAAATTTTAACCATGTCAACGCAAGTTGACAGATTCTAAAAATATGCACTTATAAGAGTCACATGAGATAATAAAAATTTCACCGCTAATGGAAATGTGAAAATTTAAATAAGAATTTAAGAGGCGATTTCAGTTTGAAATTGATTTCACTAATTTTTTTTTTTAAATTGCTTAATTTTCCAGGTCACTGGTCTGAGCTCCAATGTCCCTAAAAATAAAGTTCCTTGAATTTTTAATTATATTCGTCGGCTGTTTTATTATTTGTAAAGCGGGACAAAGCCAGTGAAAAACGAAATGAAATCACCATCTGGCAACTTAGTGAGCAACAGGTGGCGGGCAAAAAATTGAATGGCGTCAGCGTGTTTATTAAGCAAAAATATATTAAAATATTAAATCATCAAATTTTAACTGTTTAAGAAAACTTGCAATATTTTACGAATTAAAGGTTTTTTAAAAGTACAGAGCAGCATTTTTTCATCTTAGCATGTATTAGTTAGACGCGCTCATTGAAATCGTCCACTAAGTTGGAGTGTACAATATTCAGTTGGTAAATACCCGAGACTTAACGATGCTACCTTATGGGGAAAACCTATTTTTTACTATATTTATATAGTAAATTTTTTTTTTACTATCTTCATTATCTTAAGGTACTACATTATGTTCCGTAGCAATTTTTAAAGCTAAAAAAATTCCCTTTCAGAATTGTTATGCATCAATGTATTCTGATGCGTGGATCAAATGTTACAGCGAAAACAAATAGGGTTAATTACCATTGCGGATCTGCTATGTTGCCTACCCACCCAATTACGCTGTTAAGGGAAATTTCTTTCGAATGGTTTGAATCTGGAACAAAAGTAGTTGGGTCTTAAGCATAAGTTGCATCCCTTGGATTTTCCCCAACGTCATTTGTTAGTCACACTCAAAAATTTATCCCAACACATAAAATGTAATCGTTGTTTTCTATTTACCACAATTTTGTAATTCTGTTTTCTCTAAAAATCTTTTGGTACAAAGTTCTTTTTCCGTTTTTATAATTTTGTTAATTTGTAATTAATTTTTGGCTGGAACATGTCCTAATGTAAAAATCATTGACTGGAATAATCCATTATAGAGATATTTTTCCATTTAAAGTACGCAATATTGTTTAAATTTTAAGGGAAAGTATGATTTACACTAACAAGCCGTCCTATCGAAGTGTCACCCCCTAATCCATGGGTTTAACATTTTTAATGGATGCAGCCCTTCATATAAACGTCCTTTTGACATGTCACCAACCTGCGAACTCATTTTTGCATTTTTTTTAAATTTGCGTTTTTTGGATTTTTAGTCCGAAATTGAAAATAGCGATTTTTAAATGGGATTTAAGTTGGAGATTTTCAGTTAAGTAAATAGAATGAAATATGACCGTCCAGACTTAGTTTCATAAGAATATTCACAATAATTGTTAAAAAATGTACCTTTAAACTGCCCAATCAAAATTCAACAATAATAATTATTATGATACGGTTATAAATGTCAGCTATCTTCAGTACTCATTACCTGCTGGGTTCAACACGCATTATAGATATTTGTACTGCGTGTGCAATTTTTGACAATAAAAAGCCCTTTTGACATGTCATCCACCTGCTAATTCATTTTTGCATTTTTGAAAATGGGGTTTAAGCAGGAGATTTTTGGTTTTCACGGGTAAACGAAACTTTTTCTTATGACAAGGTAAGGATGGTAAACTCACCGAAATCGTATGCACATTCATTTTAAAGGGTATCATAACAATTAATAGCTTATGGCTCTTGTTCATATATATTTCAGCAGTCTAAAGGTGTAAGAAAATGTTTAAAAGAAACGCTGTTTCAATAAAAGTGGAAATAAGTACTGTAAAGACGCGAGTACTTTAATTAAATAAAAATATCTAGCATCTTCTGAATTTTTCACAATAGCTCAATGAGCAGTATAAATTCTTCTAGACCTTAATTTTCTCTTTCAAATTCCCTATTGCTTGCATTTCTATCTTTTAACGAAGAGGAGATATAGCGGGATCAAGATTTGATCTTGGACAGACGGAAAAACGCGGGGGGTTTTTCCACTTTTTTAAAATCCTTCCTACAACATCTTCCCTCCCTTTACAGATAAAAACACAAATAATTGCTCATTTGTAAAACAAAATTGAGACCTTTCCGAATTGTGGTAGCTAATTGAGCTAAAACGAGCCTTTCAAAATATACAGTGAAGGGAAGATTTAAGGGTCGTTCATAACATCATTACACGGTAGGACGGATAAATAAATCCACTAATCTCATTTTTCTCGTTCTCTCGGTACCATTTCGGTAGAATGCGATTTCGGGAACAGGGTGACCTGGTACCCCAAAAAGTCTGTGTCCTCAGGGCCATTGTTCTCTAAGTTGACATGGTAAACGACCTGAGCGAAGACAGTAAACGCCTTCCTCCATGACAGTCATGCTCGACATGTCGGAGTCGAGTTGGACAGACCGGGGCCCCTTACCACTAGCTAGAACGTTCAGTTGGAAGGGGCCAACCACCTTTGCCTGGTTAAGAAGAAATCCATATTTTCAATAAACAACTACAATATTATTTTTAGTAATATTACTATAATAATAATTATTCTTGAGGACACTTTCCATTTTGATGTGTCAACAAAAGCTCTTCGCTGTTGAGAGAGTGAAGTTACCCCTCCTGCACAAAATAAGTTTAACCACAAATGTTGGCATACACGTGCACACAGTTTAATACAGATGCTATAATAACATCTAATATATTAGATGTTATTTATTAATAGATTGTTAAAGATTATTATTAATAAAATACATATAATTTACCATGAGGTGCTTCTGCTACGTCTCTCATTTCTCTAATATGTTATACTGCGAGGATGGAGCACATGGCAGGATTCGCCACATTATTGCAGGGGGCATTGGAGGGAGAGACTGGGAGAGCTTAAGTTAGTTACTGGAAAGCTGTCGAAGTTTGAACTGATGACATGGAAAAAAACCCTGCTGTTTATTCAAAAATAATCACCGATGTTTTTTTTTGCTGGATTGGGAATCTTATAAGTTCTTGGGAATACTTTTCTCAGTGCGTCCAAAAGAAATGGACGCACACGAAAACACAAAGGTGAAGGTCGATGATAAAGGTTCTATCCCTTTGTATTCCCGAGCGGGTTATTAACGCTAGCTATAATGTATTTATTCTCAGTATTTTCACTCAAGGGTCAAAGTTATGTGTGGTTTATGAGTTGATGAAAAATTCGGTTAGCATTGCCTCATTGGTTCTGGCAGTAGGATAAATACCATTGTTATGTGTCATTATTATGAGGCAGTTTGCGCAACTCTTTTCGTATACGTCCCTTATAAAACGTATAGAACTTATAGAGGGCATAAACGCATATGTATTTTACATTACATTTTTAATCTTTATCTAATTCTTTGATAATTTTTACACGGGTCATACGTATAAAGTTGTGTTAACTGCCTAATTTTGAAGAAACTTTTAAAGAAATCATCTCATTGCTCTTTTTGGAATTCAGACGAAGATAAGGTTGGTTCTGTGAGCAAGTCGGGGTATTAAATATAAATTTTTAAAAATGAGATTATAGGATCAAATCTTGATCCCGACTTATCTCCTCTTCATTATAAAATAAAAATACTAGCCTTAAAGATTTAGAAAGAGAAAATTAAGGTGTTCAAGAATTTATAGTGCTCTTTGAGCTAAAATGAGAAATTCAGTAAGTGCTGCATATTATGTATTTAAAGTACTTGAGTCTTAGTAGTAATTATTTTCACTTTTATTGAAACTTATTTTCTATAACATAACTACTTACCCCTTTTGACAGCTGAAATTCATATGGATAAGAGCTATTAGCTATTAATTGTTATAATACCCTTTAAAATGAAATGCGATTTACATGAGTTAACCATCCCTACCCCGTCATAAAAAAAGTTTGAAAAAATTTGCGACCACCACCCTTTAAACTTAAACTTTAAAAAATCACAATAATGCTTTATATTGTCCAAAATTGCATACGCAGTACAATTACCTATAATGCGTGTTGGACCCAGCAGGTAACGAGTACTGAAGCTAGCTGACATTTATAACCGAATCATAATAATTGTTGTTGTTGAGTTTTGGTTGGATAGTTTAAAGGTATATATTTTAACAATAAAATTATTGTGAATATTCTTATGAAATTAAGTCTGGACGGTCATACTTCATTATATTTACTTAACTGAAAATCTCCAGCTTAAATCCCATTTAAAAATCTCTATTTTCAATTTCGGGCTAAAAATCCAAAAACGCCAATTTAAAAAAAATTCAAACATGAGTTAGGAGGTGGGTGACATGTCAAAAGGGCGTTTATATGAAGGGGTGCATGCATTAAAAATGTTAAACCCATGGGTTAGGGGGTGACACTTCGATAGGACTGCTTGTAAGTAAATAACTGTCCTTTTTTGAATTCATACATATCAAGTAAAGTTAAACCATTTTAAGATAATATCCTCGTATTTATAAAGTCTTTATGGTAAAAGAATGAAAGGCGGGAAAGATGCTTAATAATGAATATTAAGTTTATCATGTTCAAAATATGTTTCAAGGTGTAAGTTAAAATAAATAAAATAATTTTAATACGCTGATTCTTTCAGGAAAACCATGTTATTTTAAGGATTTATGCTAATTGAAGGAAAAAAATAAATTTTTAGGGGAGTTCATGTCGATGGTCGGTGATAAAAGTTTGGTGGAAACAAGTTTTCAAAACATGTATGATTTTTAGGGCAAATAATAAGGGTCCTATAAAATACACTCTTTTGTAAGTTTGTACTATGGTGGGCAGGATAGCTCAAAAAAATTTTTAAACAAATGATTCAAAATTTTTTTATTCATTTCTTAGACCATTTGGTTGCTCGAGGTTGGAATCCGTCCTTGTGTTGTTGCAAATAAAATTAGAGCTGCGATCGAGTTCAAGTAAAACTTTTTTCAAGTTGCCTTCAAGCTCGTGTCAAGTTCAAGCAACCCCAAAATTGTACTTTCGGGTCATATTCAAGTTTTATCTATACCTTACCACGATTTTATCACTCAAGTCAAGTTCCTGTTCAATTTAGGAAATATTACTTGAACAAAATATCATGGTCAAGTTCAAGTGAATAAAAGTGACGAGTGTAACCAAATTAAAATTGCGTTTTTTGTAAAAATTACGCCTTCTAGACTGAAATACATATATAGAAATGGTGTTAAAGTTCAAGTCATGTTCAAGTCGGATCTTTTTACTTGAACCCGAAAATTGACATTCAAGTTCAGATCCAGTGTAAAATCTAGAAAATCCGAACTTGAACTTGAAGGAAAAGTACTTGCACCAAAATGTCAAGTTCAGGTTGATGGAAATTTTTACTTGAGATTTCATGGTCAACTCAAGTTCAAGGTCAAGTTTGAAAATTACTTGACCCGAACGCATCTCTAAATAAAATTTGTAAATTACAAAAATTTGTGTTTTTCTCCTTTACAAAATAGTTGAATAATAATATTTGGAAATAAATGAAGAGACTTAGCAGCAAAATCTTAACTTATTTTCTGCTCGTGAGCACTTATTTCCATAATCGGTATGTAAGTTTAAGAATCTCCCCCAAGTAATAAATGTGAGGAAATCCTGAAGAAGTCAACGTGTGATTTTTATTGGCATTTCATATTATTACAGTTAGCTTATGATTATTAACATAATATTTTCATTGCACTGTGAAACATTTAAATTTATTTAATTACAAATATTGCTCCATATGGAGTTTATTGTTATTAGCTTGTCTCTCAATTCTGGATGAACGTGAATTCAGAAAGAAAACCTTTTGCAAGGTAGAGAGCAGAGCAGCGGGATTTTATGTTGTTGGAGTTAGACTCTGATAAAATAAATTATTCCTCTAGTACATTTTTTCGTTTTGATAATTTATTCTTATTGAGCCAAATTATAAACTATTTCTTCAAGGATTCTTCCCACAATATTTTCCCATTGAAAAAAGTTGAGTTCAATTTAATAATAATTAAATTAAATAAATAAAAAACGGATTCCTACTTCCACACTCTATCATTATTTTAATGGTATTGGCCAAGCTCGATGCTTTCCGCCATTTCAGATAATTATTTGAGAAAATTATCTACCCTTTGGATTCGTAAAGAGGGTGGGTTAGGAATTAATCTACGAGTAAAAATACAAAAAAATTATTCGGAGTTTGTTTTAGTTCAACGCCTTTCGGTAAGTTAAACCTCATTGTCCAGTGATACCTGTCAAGCTACTAGTTCAACTGAGCTGTTTTTAATTTTATTTTTTATAACAGCATTTATACATGTAATATTTTGGTGCAGGAGGGGTGTTTGTACATTGAAAAATGAAAGTAAGATATTTTAAACCAGTGCAAAAACGTTTTTTAAAAATAACTTCGTAAATTTAAAATTTCTTATACTTTACTGGGAACAAAGATAGCCATTGCAAATATGAAAGGAAGAACTGTAAATAATTCGTCTGTAATTTTGAATTCTCTATTGTCCAAGTTTGACGCCGTTTGTATAATTCATTCATAAAAATTTCTCCTCATTGAAGAAGATGATACACACACGTGTTTCCGGGATTCAACAAAAGTGAATGGGACTGGTGGGGCGTGCCATCGTATCAAAGTAAGTTTGATGAGCAAGAGAAGTTTGTCTTATTTTGTAAGTCTAATTTTGGCTGACTGTGGTGGATGATTGAAAGTCTGAAATTCAAAGCTTCACGTTAAAACCTAAATATATTTTTATATAAATCACAGTTATATTACATCATTCGAAAAATAATGAATTATTCTTGATAATTTGGTGACAAAGGAGTAACTACTATCTTCCCGGTCCACCAATGGTGCTGTTATGGGACAACTCTTTTAAATTTACCTGCTAGTAACTTCTGAACTGATCTTCATAGCTCAATAATGTCTGACAAATCTGAAAGATCTTTAAATTCGCCATTTTTACGTGTATTTTTATCTTTTAAGGGAGCGGAAATGTGGGGGGATGAACTTAGCAAAAATCACCGCGTTTTTCCGTCTTTTCCCCATGAAAAACGCATCCCGCTCCACCTTCCCTCCCTTCAAAGATAAAAATACGAGCAATGGCGGTTTTTGAAAGCCAAATTTAAAGATCTTTTAGAATTTTATTATACATTATTGAGCCATGACACGCTGTTGAGAGGTTACAAGCAGGAAAAGGCTTAAGAGTTGCGCCATAACAGCATCATTGGGTGGGCCGGCAACATGGCAGATCCCCAATGGATCTTTTCACTTCTTCAGCAGGCTGTAACTTTCGGCTCACGCATCAAAATACAGTGATGCATGACAATTCTGAAAGGGAATTTTTTGAACTTTAAAAATTGCTGAGGAACATAATTTTGTTTGTTAAGATACCGTAGAAATAAAATAGCAAATAACCGAGACTTAATAATTATTATAACTTAATAGTCAATATATTAACTTCTAATTAACTTAATAACTAAAACCTACTTTTTACTATTACTTATTGTAACTAAAGTAGTGCTTTCCCAGTTTGTATCAAAAGGGAAAGCACAAAATCCCATCATTTTTGTAAAATTTATACAAATTCTACAAGATATTACACATCATTAAATATAACGAATCTGTTGTTGCTTAGGTTTGGAGCCAGTTGAATGGTTTGTCCGTTTAGGATTAACCACGTTGTGAGGAAGTGGGCTGAGTAAATATCCAATTGAAGGTGATGATAATACTAACCCCAAGAATGAAATCCAAAAGAATCATATGCATTGGCAAGTTTCAAGATTATAAATTTGCAAAAGGAGGACGTCAGCTTTGACAGAATTTGACAGAAGCCCGAGAATTAAGAGAAATTGAAAATATTCTTAAAAATATTTTCCAATTTTTTGTAATCTTCTCAAAGTTATCTTATGTGGGGCCATTTTTATTCAGGAAAACATACCCATGCAGGTAACGGTAGAGCATTCAAAGAAAAAAACAATAAAAAAAAAAGATTTTTGCATTGATTGAAGATTGAAAAAAAATATTCGTCCTATGTTCTTTCAAGCCTTGACTTAAGTTACACAGATAGTTTGTTTTCTTTAGTGGCTCAACGCCGTTTATTTTATTTCAATATGTTGGAGCTATCCACTTGTGAAAGTTGTGTTCTTCCATGAACAAAATATTGACAACATTCAACTGTTTTTTACTTGGAAACAAATTTTGAAACTAACAATTTACAAAGAGAAAATTAGCAATTCCGTCATGTCAACGCAGAGAATACAAATTCAAATCACAATCAAAATGACTCGTGTTAGACGATGTTTTTGAATCACGTTATTCCAGATGGATTTAAATACACAAATGTATTTATTCAGTACTGAATAGTTTAATTTTTTTATAATTCCCTAACCCCACTTGAATGCTTGGTTTGCAATATTGTTTCTTACAAAAGACAAGGTATGAGCACACTCTTTGCTTCAGGGCAAATTTCTTTAAGCAATTTCCACATTTATGATTTGATTTTTATTTTAGTTAATTTTGTATTCTATTGTTTTGCATGAGTTTATTTGCGTGTTATACCCAGGCCAGTCCATTAAAAGTATTCATCTTGCATCAACGAGTATTGTATCTATTCAGCGTGAGTGAAACGTGTGTATAAAATTTCCGCCAACGGCGTCAAACTTGGCCAGCATACACACAAGTTTTAAAATATTCTGTAATATCAAAACTACTGTGTTTATTGATGAAGACATTTTTCCTGATAAAACTGCTTCATAAAATTTAAATAAAAATTTTTTAGACGAGTTTTTCGTACATCAATTTTTTTAATAATCATTCAAAGACGTAACGACAGAAAATGACAAACATTTATGTAAAGCAATTTGGTGCTGAGTGACATTTTCCAATTAATTTATGAGGAGTCAATAACGATTGAAATTGTGGGGAAAGTTGTAATTTAATGAAACACGTAAATGCCGGGATTTAATCTTTTTTGGCTCCATAATGTCTTTATCGCATATAACCGAAAGAAATAAATATTTGCATAATGAACATCAGTTACTATTATTTTATTCTTCTAAAATTTGAAAGAAAAATTATCTTCAATTTGAGCATGCTATAATTTCAAGTGCGATTAAATATACATGGAAAAATATTCAAATTCAAACTTGAAGAAATATGCATTATTTTATGCATCCCATTTCTCATTGGATAGTTTTTGAGGGTGGCAGCAGCCCCCTTAATTAATGTTCAGAGGGTGTGGTTAAAAGGCAATATAATTTCTGTAAACGTGGGCCTATTTTTTCCCAAGTTTTTATGTAATGCAAATCTTAGGGGCGAGCTGACAATTTTCTGTCAAGTGGCATTGAATTATTAGTTGGTTATTTATTGCACTGCAATTTGGATTTTGATGACGCATGAATGCTTGAATCCCATAAATACATTAAGGCTGTAAGCGGACGTGACATCATTTTAAATAAAAGTTTTTTTCGTCTTGTTATTATTGGTAAATTGATCGGGTGGTTATAGCGCTGACTTGGGTCTTAAACTTTAAAGTGTGTTTACCGGATTCCATTCTGATCTATCGGACCTGTCTATTATATCATTTGGTCTAAATGCTCGCATGTATTTTTTTGAAACTCCATCCAATTTAGATTATTCTCTTTATCCTGGAGATTTCCACATGTATCGTCAAGCACGGTACTATGGATTAAGTTACTAACCGTGGCATAATATATTTCACAACGAATTGGATGGCGTCAAAACTTTACAAACACGAGCAACTTCGAAAATGACTAAATGTAGCTATTTAGTTCTTGCGGTTTACATTTTCAACAAAATTTATGATGTTGTATGACAAAGTCAAGAAATAAAATTGTGCATATTTGTTGTTTTTTCGGGATTTTCTCTAATGAGCAGGATTATGAATAATTTTTTCTATTTTTGTGTTTTTTAGTTTTGTGTTTGAGTTTGACGCCGTTCATTTAATTAAAATGTAGAGATTTGATGTCCTATAATCAATTCAAAAAGAAAATTTCTCGCCCCAAATGAGAAAAATTGAGTGCGGAATTAGTGTGACAATTTCCGTGGAAGGCGCGAATTCTTAATTCTCAAATAAATTCTCACGAGTAAAATTTGGATTTGGATCATTTTTATATTAGCCATTTTTCGTCATTTCAATAAATTACGGTAATGACATTTTCCCACAGATCATATGCTCGGAAATGGTGGTAGAAAATATGAAAATTATAAGATGAAAACTTTGGTGGCAATAAAGTTTTGTTTTGATTCGTTCCACAAGTGCTATACGAGAGATATGTAAAAACTTGAGCTAACGCACTAATAAATTCATTGTGAGTAAATTATCCAATTCGCAATATCACTCAAATGGAGGTCAAAATTAATTAGCAATTAGACTTGATAAATGTTTGGAATAAAATTTTGACTGAAAATATAGGTTTCTTTTTGAGGTTGAGTGTTAACAACAAAGAGAGTCAGAAATTTAAAAAAATCTTTTGCGTTCAATTCATTTTAAAAAAATACAAGGAAATTTTAAACATTTAATTCGAAACCAAAATTCACAATTTTTGAAAAACATCAAAATTTTGAAAGTAAAGGTTCCAAATTTCCAAGTATTTTTTTTAATTTCGAAAAACTGAAATAAGGTGGTCTGGGGAATAAAAACGGTCAAATGTCGGTCAAATTTTGGTCAAAATGGGTTTACCAGTTTTCGAGTAATTTTGGTTTTTACAAAAAAAAGGATTTAACTGGAATTTTCTGTTTTATCGTGTAAACCAGTTTTCGAGTAATTTTGGGTTACACAAAAAATTGGATTTCGGTTTTCTCGTGTAAAGGAATATTTTGTAATACCAATTTGAATTTATGAAAATTTACGAGAAAAAGTAAGTGATTCTAATGAAGATGCCAATTTTAGTGTACAATACTAATTATTTTGTAGAGTAATTAAGCTGTGTTATATTTATTTTCCCCAATCACTTCATCCATTCCACGAAAAGTAACAGTAAAAAGGCATTAATTTGTAATACTCAAAATTAGCTGAAAGGGAAGAAGAAATACCATAATCACAGTTTAAACAAATCAAAGGTGTAGAATTTCCTGACTAAATTCCAAATGAAATGGCCATGTGTCCAACGACCCTGTAAAAATGACTGTAGAATCATCCTTTAAATTATATCAACGGCGTCTAACTCCAACAAAAAAATACTCCTGCTCTGCGCTCTATCTTGAAAAAAGGTTTTCTTTCTGAATTCAGGTTCGTCCAAAATATTGTGTTATAATCATAAGCTTACTGTAAGAATATGAAATGCCAATAAAAATGACATGTTCTCTTCTTCAGAATTTCCTCAGATTTATTCTTTGAGGGAGAGATTTATTTGAATTCCATATAGAGCTAAACTTACATGCCGATTATGGAAATAAGAGCTCACGAGCGAAAATTTACTACTAAAGTTCTGTAGGTCAGCTCTTAAATCATAACTTTTTTTTGTAGGGGGGCGGGAACTCAAATTTTTGTAATTTAACAATTTTATTTACTACAACACAAGTACGGATTACAACCTTGAGCTACCAAATTATCTATAAGAAATGAATAAAGAAATTTTTAATCATTTGGCTAATAATTTTTTGAGCTACTCTGCCCTTCGTAGTACATTATTCCTACAAAACTGTGTTTTATAAGGCGTTTATTATTTGCCCTAAAAATGAAATGCATATTTGGAAACTTTTTTTCATCAAACTTTTTATCACCGACCATCAACATTATTTCCCATAAAAATGCAATTTTTTACCTTAAATTAGCATTAATCCTAAAAACAACAGAGTTTTCCTGAAAGACTCAGTGCGTACAGCTATCATTTATTTTGACTTCGGCCTTTAAAAATATTTTTTAAATGAAAAACTCAATATGTTTTATTGCACATCCTAACGCCTTTCATTCTTTTGCCATAAAGTTTTCGCTAATGTATGTGTATAATCTCATTCGAAAAGTTGTACTGGTCTATTACTTGATAAGCATTAATTAAAAAACTGTTATTTGGCATAAATCATATTTTCCTTAAAAATTTAAACCATATTGTTTACTTTAAATGTGAAAATATCGCCCCTGTGGGCAAGACCCCTGCCCAGGACTATAGTCCTGCCCATTTCGTCCACACAGTCCTGCCCCCCTTCATTGTTCTGAGATTTCCAGGAGATGTGACTTCAAACTATACCTTTGCAAAATGGCTTGTCCACACCTGGTGATTTTAAGCGATTGGCGTATAACTTTAGCAGTAAAGTGTATGCATAAAAATTGTCATCTCCTTCCCGAACTTTTTGCCCCGTCAATTTGTAACTATTTCAAGAAATTTTGTTAAATAAGGAATTTCTCTTAAATATTGAATCTATTAGATGGCGAGTCTAAATTTTGCCACGTACTCAAATACACACAGTAGTTTTGATATTAGTGCGGATACGATTCTTAGAGAACATATGCAATATTTCGTTAAAGAAACTAAAATAATTGAAGCCGTAGAATTTATTTTAAATTTTGTAATAATTCAAATCCAGACGTACCAAAGGATTTGAGGAATTAGTGGTTATGTTTTTAATTGCTGGATGCAGTGGGTTATCAACGCCCTTAATAGTTAAAAATGAAATGGGGAATTATTTGAAAACTTGTGTTTCTTTTGGCCAAGCTTAACGCCGTCTATGGAATTTTCACACACACGCCAAGTCTGTGTTTCAGTAAGTTTGAAAACCGTGCGATAACCTGATGAAATTGCTTATTTTCTCTTTCATAATTGTTAGTTTTAAAAAAAATTCAAAGTAAAAAACCAGGTCAAAATATTATTTCATTGATTTGAAAAGTTAAACGTTGTCAATAGTTTTTTATTTGTTGAAAAACAAATTCCATCTGGGAGTCGCCATCGTATTCCAACACGTTTAAATTAAATAAACGGCGGTGAACCACCAGAGCAAACAAACTGTCCAGGTAAATTGAGTAAAGGCTTGAATATCGAAACATAGGACGAATATTGTTATCAATGTATGCAAAAGTCTTTATTTTTCTGTTTTTTCATGGAATATTCTACCCTTTCCTAGGAATATTTCCCTGAAAAAAATATCCCCGAATTGAAAGAAGTACTTTAAAATTCGGAACTTCTCTGTAATTGTTTTTAGCTAAATTTAAAATTAAATTTTGAAAATGCAATTTTAAAAAGGTTCAAAAACACTATTTTTCTTTTTTTAAAAATGTGGGAAACTACGTGCAAAGGATTTGTAGAGAGTGGAAATATTTCTGGCATGAACATCCTTAATTTGTTGTGGTAGTCAAAAAGTCGCTTCCCCGAAAAAGCTTTGACATTTTTCCTTGTGTTTTGTATCCATTTTTAGATCAAAACGGATTTCGAATTTTACTGTAAATTACGAAAAATGAAATACTCTCAGAGAAAATCTCTCGTTCAGAGCATCTTTCCACGTATGTATCACGTCCAAATCCAAGAGCACCGTTTGAAAGGTGTTCATTATTGTGAATTTATGAGGTCAAAATAGCACAGTCTCTGATTACGAGGTGAAAGCAGTGTATTAACTTGAGTGTGTCAATAAATTCGTATGAAATTGCAGGGTCCAGACAAACATAGACTTCTATCCTCCTAGTATTTCTAATCACTTTTACCAACTACCTGGACGGGTGGGCCGGGTGTGACACTTAAGAAATAAATAGTCGGCGTTAAAGTACAACAACTGGGAAAAAAACTAATTTGTGGAAAAAATGTATGTGGTGGAAATGCCAGGGATTTACGAATAAGGTAAAGCTGAATTACAGGTACGTCTGGTTATATAATTCATGCTATTATACATATTTTAAGCAAATTATTAAATTGTTCAATTCACATGTACCAATAGTATTTTCATCAAGTTTGACTTTTCTGGTAGGAAAATTTATTGCGTGAATGAGACCAAACTCATGTACAATTATATGGTAATATTTCTTCCCTAGCCATACCTATATGCACTCAAGTATTTACACGAGAGCATTTAGAAGAGCGCATCTCCCATTTTAACTTTTTAGTTAAGGAATGTCCGCTTGTTGACGTAATGGTCGAGGGAGAGTGTTAAAACTTTACAAAAACCTTTGGGGAAAAAATCTTCACATCAACTGTTGCCAGGCTCTTGTAGTAATTATAATTATTGTTACTATTATTATTGTTCAAATACTCTTCTCAGTAACTAATTTCGACTCTTCTTCAGATTGTTAAAATATTTGCTTAAAATAATTTGTTCTGTGTTTAGTTGGTCAAATACGCCAAACTCACAATGTTCTTCCATACAAAATAATAATTATTAAAATAGTCACTTTAGTGCTTGCACCAATTATTTTACGGATTAAGCAAAATCCAAGGGATTTTGAATGTATTGTTTAGCTGGTCCTTGTTTACTCAAATGGCGTCAGTGGCAAGAGCTTGGTAACAGTTGATGTGAAGTTTTTTCCCATGAAGTCAAATTTAGCGGGTCAGATAAGCAACACAATCGGATTAGTTTGACATAAACTTTTAGCCGTCTAAGTTTAACGCCGATTCATAAATGTAAAACATAGGTAGAAGTTGTTGTCGTAGATTAGTTAAGTAAGGTGATAAGCGGCAGAGAATCCCAACAATATTAAAGACTATCCTGGTGTATATCCCACACTGACCGCCTTCAAGCTTCGCGGTCTGCGATTATTACTCACCACGGGCTTGATTTAGGCTCGCCCACGGAGTGGGCTGCCTCTACTAGTCCTCATTATATGTCGAGCATAAGATGTGCTTTGAACATTTCAAACCTCGCGGTCTGCGCTCCTGATTGGCTCAAATCCCACTCACGGGGTTTACTACACTCACCATGGGCCTGATTTAGGCTCGCCCACGGAGTGGGCTCTTCTTGTGCTAGTTTCCAAAAATATCGCCTGAAAAAATTTCTTCAGGTTCAAATTTGGCGCATTTGACGTCCATCGCGCTAGAAGTGTTTTCTAGCGCGACAAAGCAAACTGCGGAGGAGAAAAAATCGGAAATCCCAAAGTAGGCCTTGAATGACAATTAGATTCTTAAAAAAATTCGAATACATAAATGCTTTGGAGTTGAAAATGTTCGGAAATTATGGAATAGCTTCAGACTTTCAGTCGCCTGGAGAGCTTATGTGTATCCTGCTTTGCAATGGGTTTCTCTAATGACTCGAGACAAGCGAAGCAATGGCCTTCAAATATTACATTAATTATTAATTACATTAATCTTACATAGGAAATGTATCCAGTAAAGTAGCAGGTTACCTACGGCGAGCAATGAAGTGGAGACCTACCTTCACACCT
>JAQFXU010002621.1:0-19744 GCA_034693705.1 Spatulosminthurus flaviceps
CATCCGAGCTATGACCCTAAGCAATGTTCAAAAAAATTTTGAACGAAATCGGTCAAGTATTTTTTGAGTTATCGTGCCGATGGACACACAGACGTACGGACGTACGGACGGACAAAGGTATTTTACTAGGGGGCTGACGCCGCCCTAAAAACCTGTAATTGCTTTTTCGCTACTGCCCCTGGCGGAGGCCATTAAAATTACTCGGATTATTTTTGGAGAAGTCGTCGTTTCATTGTCCATTTTACATGGAATTACAGCTGCACCACTATTGAATTAATTATTGTACTATCACCAAAAATATTGCTGTTTTTGCCTGAAACAGTTCAGAGTTAATTACACGTACACTGTATTTAAAGCCGATTAAAGAATTGCCAAATATATTTTTCACCTCAACTATTTTCGACCAGATGAGACATTTGAACGAAGGTTAACGGCAGAAAATGCAATTAAATATTTGAAAAGGCCAAGTGTGTTGAGATAAGTAAGAAATATTCTCTTCCGAGTTTTGACCTTAAAATAATTTGAACTTCATATAAAAATATTTTAGGGGAAAAATATTACCCTAACACATGTAACTACTCGCTTATTCCAAGTTAATAACGTGTGCCTAATGGTAAGAATTATTGCTCTTGTACCAAAGGCGATTTCGTTTAACAGTCAATAAAATTGTGTGAAATAAGTCACGATCCTACACATTCCCAATTGGTCAGCCTAGTTTCCAAAGGAGATATTAAATGTCGGCGAAGTTCTTGAATCCATGTATTAACGTATGGTGAAATAGGCTAGGTTTTAAGAACATGAGTCAACATCCTCCCCTAACCCCTTTCAGATGAATTTACAGGTGGATTTTAAACCTATGTGTAAGCACTTGTCTTGCAAACAATCATTAATATTAGAAGAGCTCAAATTCTAAACGCTATTGGATGGTTCCCTTTCTCTCTTTCTTCATTATAGGAATTTTATCCAGCAAGAACATACTCCGGAGATTGTACATGTTTCATTGGGCCGGAATTGGACGGTTCATATGATGAAAACATTATGGAAAGCTAAGGCCTGTCCGATGTGAATCCACGACGGGAATCCGTCACTGCGGGCTTCTCAATCAACGGTTTTAATCAGTTTTCCACATACAGAAACATTCAAAAAGGTTGGATGCTTTCCCATAGCCGAATCCTCTCTCTCTCTCTCCACACACACACACCTTGCCCTACAACTTGCCTGTTACAAACCAGAAAAAATTTGCACATCAACTCATACGTAGGCAAATAAAATAACGTGACCCGCATATCAAGCCAATACATACATATCCAAGTTGAAACAAAATTGGGTCGTATCGCAGTTCAAACTGATTCGTCAGAGTGGAATCAGTGGAAGTAACGCAGAAATCCATGTCCTTTTCGACACACATGTACTTTGTGTCTGCATACGCATAATACCATGACCTCATGTATATCATTGTGGGTTCTCCAGGGCCTACACATACACATTTAGGCTTATGAAGCTTCCCAAGAGCAGAGCTGATCACGGCCGTAGAGATAAACGAAATGAGGATTGCACAGACATACACGCAAACACACACACACACACACATCAAACATGGATTGCATAGACTTCACGGTAGAGAGCCTACTGATAGTATTTGGGTTTCTGAGGAGTATAATTTACTCAGAGAGACATCCCTCCTATGTACTTGAATGAGCTTAAAAGCTGGTGAACTAAGCCTGGAGGAGAGAGTGATAGACCAAGTGTCTACTTGGCGTTGTTAGGGCAGCATCCTACTACGCAACGGATAAAGTGAAAGGAACACTAATGAAAGGAATTGCTTCCACGATTCCCCATAATATGAGCCAGGAAGAGAATAAACGGAACGGACGGAAAATACAAAACAGGCTTTAATTTCCGGTCGTAGCCCATTCAATGTTTTTACCCTGCTGTCTTCTTCACATCGCACTTACCGTAGTAGCCCTAGTACACTCATCACAATGAAATCATCTCTCCCTGGTCAATCCCACTTTATTGAGATGTTTCAATTTTCTCAGCCTTCCTTCCCCAGCTTCTCTAACTTCTCCAGTCCTCCTCTCCATATATCCAAAAGCTATGACCTCCTGGAAATGGCTCCAGCCCTGTTCAATCCTTCAGCAAGCAATGCTTTGTCCACACTTGGAAGAGCACTGTTATGAGAAAGTGTAGCCATGAACTCATCCATTTAGAGCCTGTAGACTTTGTCCTCTTTATTCCATCAAACAATGCTCGACAAGAGAACAATAATATAAGAGACTACCTCTCACTCACACAATTACATCCTCCATTGTTCTCTCTGAAGTAACTCCCTTTCAGCCAAGTCCATTTCCCTCATCGGATCTTCGCAAAACCTCAATGATCAATGTGCGTGCGGGTATATTTTTTCTCAAAACATTTATACAAAATGAGCAAAGAAGCAAAAGAAATGAATAGGACCACTGATCCAGTCTGAGCGATGAAGAGTCCCTAGCAAGTAGAGAAGTAACTGAACAAAATTGCTTTTCCAGCCTCCTCGTCCTTTCCTTCTCCTTCTCTCCTCATAAGCATTAGTTGGAGTATGTGGGAAATTTCAGTGTATCTCAGAAGGAATGTCTATTGGTGAATGGATCTTCTACGGGATACACTAAAAACTACTAGGAATCAGAAGCCTATACTCTATAGAATGTCTTGAGTGACTTTAACTCCTCGATGACCACTACCTCTTCTTTTCTGGCTCGTCTAGTGTGCTCCGATGGGACTATGAATTTATTTATTCCTGAGTTCTGGGAAATAATCACGGGCAACTGTGGGGTACACGACAGAGAGAGAAAAAAAAGCGGAACTTGGGGAAGAAAAGAGTAGTGGTAGTAGTTGGATGGAAAGGAAAAAGAAGTGGAAGAAGAAGAGGCGCGCCTGAAGGAACGAGGAGGGAAAAGAGATAGAAAGTTTGTTGTCACATTGAGCAAGGTACTTGGGAAGTTTCACCATGAACCACAGTTATTTTCCCTTTGTTTGACCATCTGCTTCACGTAAAGACTATGAGACTCAACGGGCGTCTGAGAAGTAACGAAAGAACAGAACCGAGTGGCACTTAAGTGAAAGCTCGACAAAAGCAATGGGGAATAAAATACAAGTACTCACACACGGGTAAAGCTCCTATTTCCTACAAACACACGGAGAAAGGCTTGTGTGAGTTACAGGGAGTGAGAGACTGAGAGAGAGAGAGAGAGAAGATGCTCAGGATGGGAGAAAGGAACCCAGAAAAATAACTTTGAGGACAGAATCACACATAAGTAGAGCAAAGCTGTGAGATTGAGGGCTCCATGACTACTGCTATTCTGATTGCATACTTTGATTTTACTTTGTCGTACATACTTACTCCATCCCGACTATGTACAATTTATAGGAGGTCGTAGACAAATACCATATCGACTTTTATCCTTCCAACAAAAATGTACATGTATTTTGTTATTTCACATTTATTACGAGTATGTACGAACATGTGAACATTTATTAACATTATTTACACACTTATAGAGCTTCCGGCAGCACCTACTCCTCATACCTCTATTCTGCCTTATCGACAAACTTCTTTCAAAGATCAACTATGTACGGTGTACAAGTTCAACCTTGTGTAGCTTCTTCATAGCTCTAAGCTTGAACTTTCACCTTCCATTCAGACAATCCTTTGTTTCCTCTATCCTGGGGTTCATAATGGAAGGAGCTGAAGATATCAAAAGAATCGATGCCTTTAATATGTGTATTTGATGGAGAGTTATAGGATGTTGCGTCAAAAAGGAATTTTCATTGTAAATTAAACTATATATATGCATGGCGTATGTGTACACTGTTATGAAATAAGTACATCGCTAATGTTTTAATTAGCTTAACCCGAGATGTCCTAATAGGTTAAGGATGTCAAAATACTAGAGGGCTGGAAATGGCTAATTAATTCAATGAGATTAGGATTATGATGGACTATAATGCTCATGCTTATAGTTAAATATCTTTAATAAAAATTTATTAGCTTGTCAGCTTTATTATGGGAGTCTCCAAAAATATTTTAAGCCGTGGGGGAATTCATGGCTCCGCGATAATTTAAGGCCATAATTTAAGGCGTAGGGCGGTGTCAGCTAGGGCTGGTTCACTTTGCAGTGATGGAAGGATTTTGTGTTAAATCAAATGCTCAATAATATGAGAGGAAGTCAAGTGTATAAGTGAATTGTAAGAGAGAGACTGTTGTATTCGTCATCAGTGCACTTATTATTACAAGTTCCTTCATTTTGGAAAAGAACGGGAGGAAGATCCCTGGAATGCATTATGACTCATTCCCTGGAATAAGTTCAAAAGTAGCCTAAAGTAAACGGTCCTAAACAAAAATTGACCTCAACTAACCACCATAACTTTGCATGTCCACTGTGTTAAAAATTTCTATTCTACGCTTTAATAGTTATTGTATGGGTTGAACATATTGCGATCAAGAGCCGTAGGCTCATTATCCGTATTTTGAATAATAATAATAACATTACGATTGGCATTAAGGGATTATTCTAACCGGAAACCGGAATATTCAACACACTTCAGCTCCGTTTAAATATAATGTTTGGATTGATGTTTGTACCGGTTCAAAAAATTTGGCGGTAAACGTACCTGCGAGGTTTTCCCATCTATCAATATTATTAAAACGCTAGGAATTGGCGTGCCTTTACGAGGAGGTTCGTACTTCGCGGTCTGCATCACTCACCATGGGCTTGATTTAGGCTCGCCCACGGAGTGGGCTACCTTACTCGTGAGATTTAATGTGGTAATTTATACAATTTGATTTTCGACACTCTCACTCAATACTTTCGGTTAGCTATAGCTATAGCATTTTATCTACTAGCGATAGATTGGAAATTGGAAGTTTTACAAATGAAATCACATAAAGAGAATTGCCATAGAGTGGGTAGTGTTACTATTGAAATCCATAAGCTTTGTACTTACCATTGAGTGGGCAGCGTTATCCTTGATTCTCAGGGTTAAATGTAATTTAATTTGATTTTGAAATTTCTATTTCTATTTTCTAATTTTTTATCAAAACCTAAGGAACTGATTTCAGACATCTTGAAAATCAGTGCTAGGGATTAAATAATTAAGATGTAAGAGGGATTTTTAGGATTTGCGAGAGAAACCTTCAAAATTCAACTTTCAAAATTTAGAGGTTTTTTTTACAAAACAGAGGTAACCGATTTCGTAGCATAAATATTTTAAACGCTTCGAAGTCTGTGATACAGTTTTAGAGAAAAGTCTGTGTTTTCGGTTTATTGCACGAGGAACGATTTCAATAGTTCAGTCAATAACGAACTTATCCGCACTACATATTGGTTTAATTTTGATCGAAATCGGTTATATTATCTTTTGAGTAAAGTTTTGGTAAATGACATTTTTATGTATGAACAGGGAAATTTTGCTAGGGAGGCTGACTCCGCCCTACTAAATTTTTTATCATCTTTTAAACTGAAAGGAAATTTTATAAAGGGTAAGTCCACGAGGAATATGTAAGGTCAAAACAATGTAGAGTACTCAACTTTCTGACACAATTCTGTCAGCTTTGTGAAGCATACCAATGAGTGCCGTCTCCCTTGAAAATCGCAATTACTACATCCTCCTCACACAGAATTCCAACATTCATTTCTTTTGATACAATTACGATTTCCTTCTGGTGAAAAAGAAATAGCCAATGTTGAAAGTCAGAATTCAGTGAGATTCCAAGCTCGGAGAGAAGCACTTGAGCACAATAGTAGAGGAATGAAGTGGATCCATTGAGGAGTTGTGCGTGAAGAAAAGAGCAGGATGACGGCTTTGAGCGGCAAGGAAAAGGATCATACGGCCCCTCAAAAATCACTTAAGTGAAACAGTAGATTTGGAAAAAGACAAGATTTAGTTGAGGAGATGGTAGTTGAGATAGAAGTAGAACCTTAAGCTCTATAGATAGTAATGGAGCAACGAGTGGTGGTAGAAATTTACCATAAAATCTACATATCACCCACAAAGTTCAAAAAGGAGCTATTTTCCAAAATCTTTAATGTAAGAAAGTCCCAAGTCACAAGCCCTCAATTTCTCTGGCAAAAATGGCCAAGTAATTTCCACTCTCCCTGTCCCCCCCCCCTAAATCCATACAGACTCAGCTCCTATGACAAAACTAACCATCCACTCAATTTAGCCCCTTTTTCCACATAACTTTCTTAGAGATAGCTCCTTTTTCAATTTAGCCCACGTTACTACGTACAGATTTTGTCCATGAAATGCTTCTCTCTATAAAATCTCCTTCAATATGTTCAGAATAATTTTGTTTTCCTCGGAAATGGGAATGCATGTCTAAGGAAATCTTGAAAGAGGAGAATTGAGTGAAACTAAGGACATCATAAGTTTTATGTATATAAAATTTTCCCTCATATTCCATGCCATTCTTTTATCCTCCTTTCACAGAAAAAAATACTACTACTAAAAGGATTACATGCTACCGTTGGATTTATCTATATCTCCATGCATAATCTGAATGAAAGATAAACACAAGGATGGGAAATAATAATGAGACAAGGGAAACACACTTTGGGTATTTCCTTCGTTATTTTAAGTAAATACCATCTCCGGATACTTCCTATATCTTCACATACCATGAATGTATGCCGATATACATACGTTCGTAGTTACTATGTACTCAAAAGATAGTCAAGCTCCCATAAAATACACAGAGACAATTCTATACATTTGTTTGGATAGAGGAGAAAAAACATTAGAGAAGAATGCAAGACGGAATCTTATTCAGCGAAAGACACAATGCATAAAGTTGTACATCCTTCAAATAGCATTTCCAGTAATAACAATAATAGCAGGAGTGAGAGGAGCAAGTGCAGGCACATTCTTCCGACGTTTGAGAAATATGCACTTTTTCCAGTAGTCGAGTACCAGTCTCGACGTAGATAGTGCTTGTAAAGTACAAAGGATGACTCTTAAATTTCTAACATATTCTAGTCTTAGAGATAGAGTAAACAAGACTTGACAATAAGTAAGTTAGTTTTGGAATACTTTTAGTGCCGGGAGGATTTCTTTCCTCCTCAGACACATTTAGATTTTAAAAGCAGGGAGAGGAAAATCTCATGACATGGTTGAGGTGTTGTTTGATTTATAGTCACGACAAACATTCTTTTCTATTGTCACAGTACAACACTCATTAGTTATAGGGGAAAGGGCCAAATGCACCTTTTACTCCAACCTAGCTATATCTGTAGGTATATAAATTATACAGGGCACTTGTACTTTCAAATCTCTCAAGATTAATCAGACTCCCGTCTTCTTCCACATTCTGTGTAGTAGCAAAAACCTGCAAATAAAATCCTAATGCTAATCCCCGTCACATTAAAACTTGCTTTCGTTAATTCAAAAACACAGTAAAAATTTTAACAACTCTCACATAATAAACGTGAAGATGCTTATTAGTATGTAAAAATTTTAGAAAAAGGGAAACGAGAAAACAATAAAAGAGAAAGGAATTTTAAGATTGCTATACTATAGATACGTTCAGAGAAATTCTATATAGTAAAAATAAAAGGATAAATCCAATTTTTCCTAGGGTTTTGCTAAGAAAAAATGCTCCTGGCTGAGAGCGAAACTCTTAAATGTATACATATATATTCTCGTTTAGTTAATTCAGAGCGACGGATAGGATGGAAGTTCCAGCTGCTCCTGGAAGTTACGGAAAGAGGAACGGACGGCTCTGGCTCTTTTGTGGTATGATTCAATTTGATAAGTACAAATTGACAACAAGAGACATGGCGTAAGTGTAAGTGCCGATAGAAGAGAGCAAGGAAGAATTTATGGGAGCGACTTGAACCAGTAAACTTGTTTGGAAACCTATCATCTCGTGTATTGTGCACAAAGGGTTGGAGTTTCGAGTTGCTCACGTGCCCTGACGGTTCTTAACCACATTTCCACTACAATATGTATATGTAATTTCCAAGTGAATTTTATCTACAAACCTATTTATAGCAAGTTTTTCGAATGAAATTCCAGGTAGTACATAGGTAGTACATAGTCTCGTAAGAAGGAGCAGCATCTGTGAATTTAAAATATCCGTGAGGATCTGACACACAGAGGTCCTGGAATATTCGTTTCTCTTTTTTAGTAAAGTTATGAGATTGTAAAATTTTTTTTCATACCAGACTTATACTCCCAAAACTCACTCGCTCCGTTCAAGTTACAGTTAATACTCGGAGGTAGGAAAAATATCCCAAGTTGATTCTTCTGGTTATGGAATGTACTGGTCCTATGTATCCACATCGGGTGAGTACTGTATTAAGAGTAAGACAAGTTTTCTTGACTGAATCCTATCCATGTGAAACATATACATATATATATATTTCCTGGCATGTATCAGTATAAATACATAAATACTATCTATTACCTATCAAGTATGGGAGAAGTAGGTAAGCCTCGAGAGAGCCATATTAAAATCGATGATTCACTATAGAGATATAGCGTACGTAGATAACAGAAGGCTCAAAGTATCCCAGGGAAGATTCAGTGACATATCCTGTTTGGATATCTTGGAGAATATATCGTGCCAGTAACGTACTTAAGACACTTCACTCACAAAGAAATATTTCCTTAGAATTTATGTAGTACTACCTGCTTCAAGCCTATGGATAGAGTAAATATAGTGAGATCTCCTCACAGAGATCTACTCCCACTAAAATACTTATATTAACAGATTTCACACCTTTCACAACTTACTCGAGAGATACCTCCAACATGACATAATTCTTCACTTTAACAACTCTCTCCCTCACTTTATTGTCTGGTGTGTTGTAAAACCCTTGAAAAACGTCTTCAAGCCGACTTTTATCTCTATTATGCACATATAAATGAATCAAGTGTCTCTCAACTTGGCTACAGAGTCTTTTCAGATAATTTTTAACCTCCTTAACTTTTCCCATTTTTATAATTTGCCTTTGCCAACATAAGGAAATGAGTAATATTCTATGTATTTAATGTATGTACATATCTATACATTGAAGAATTAAATCATGGAATTATTTTCCAGAATGTGACCTTTTATAGGAAATTTTTCAAGTAAGAACATTCTATCGAATCTTCCAACATACATTAAAGCTAGAATTTACAGCCTTTGGCAAAGTATTTCAGCATTTTCTTTACCATGCACATACATAGATGTAACCTATTTCACAAGACATTTTCTTGCTTGTTGTAATATGTAAATGGGGCCTTTTTTCATTTCTAAAATTATGTACGTTGTATGTGAAAAATACCACGTCTTTGGTTACATTCACCGTAACAAATTATCCTCCAACGTTGGCCTCTTTAGCTTGAAGGAGCTTATTTTGATTTTTCATGTGAAGATAACTTTCTCTTTATTATCCATTACACGATTAGTCTTTGGTAGTTTTTTTCGCTTTTGTAGGCACTTTTAACCTTGTTTACAATGTTTTCATGTTTTCCCTTTGAAAAAAGAAATTGCATTTGTAACTAAAATCTGATGGGTTTTGCATTTAAAATAGCTCGGAGTTTGTGTCACTTGAGATTTAAGAAAAGAGGGATAGAAAGGGAGGGAGCGTTTTTTTGTACATGCACTACACAAATACCTTGATCATGTTCAATGTACATTATCAATTTGTATGAGTTTCCAAGGGATTTCTACTATATGCATTTTTACCATTTTTAATGACAATATATATGCATACTATAGCGATAAAATGCGAGCATGCACATGAAGGTAATGTTCATCATAGGAATTGGTTCACAATAACTGAGAGGCTTATAAAAAATATACAAAGTACACTGTGTACGATGGATTTTCCATCAAGTGTGAATTATATTTAGCGTGATTTGCAGATAGGTCCTTGAATGAACCCTTTTATGAAAGGAATAGCTTAATAGAAGGTTAAGGAAAATATGTAAACTAGAAAGATACTACTTTTGGTCTAAACACATAGTAATGGCCTTCATAAACTCTCAGATAAAGCATGTGTTCCGCTCATCCTGAAGCCAAGGTGTGCTTAATGTACTTAGGAGGGGAAAAAGTGTGGCAGCTTTTTCCTCCATACGGAAGCGGCAAAGTGTGGTAAGGATGTTGATATAGGAAAACGTAAAGGTGTTTTGGAGAAGGTGTAGGAGAAAAGTAGAGCTAAAGATGGGAGAGGAAGGATTTCTGCATGGTTTGGGATTAAATTTTTCCACAGACTCAAAGTAGATACAAACGCGTATAAAACAAGCGTATTCATCCTTTCCCTGCTGATGGGATTATATATGAAAAGTAAGTTGTAAGCCCGTCATATATGTTTGTGGTGGCTGGGACTCATCTCAAGTTTGTTTTTTTTTTCAGGCTTCTATCACCCAACCTAAAATACTGGAAAAATTCTTTCCTCTAAATACATATATACTAAAATCCTTTTTTTTTTGGTATGTAGAGTAATGCTGAAAAGAGAAAAAAATTCAAGGTAAAAGATTCACTTGATATTTTTGTTGTTGGTAGTTGAGGCTCCAAAGTGTGCTTGAATGCTATTCTTAACAAAAGCTTGTCGTCAGGACTCTGTCAATGTCATGTAGGAAGATGTATAGAAGTGGAAAGTATTTTGGGAATCCCTAACTCCTCCGGACAAGTTCATGGAAATCTCGTCAGAATCCTAGCCGGGCATAACTTTATGCATTCCTGGGACGAGAAATCCATTAATGGCAATTTCAAAGTTATTTCCAATCATTTCCCTGGTATTAGGCATAGTCATGGGACCAACTTTACTGGCACACGTAAATATCAAGGGGATGACTATACTGCACAGTAGGATTTCTAGTAAGTACATATTGTGCAAGTTGACGATTATTGTAGGAGAGATGTGTGCAAGATTTAGAGACTTTTTAATTACGGGAATATACCTTTGATATAGTGATGCTAATAGCTGGAGCTAGATTATAGTAATTTGTATCTACTAAGGCTCAAGAACATTATAGGAAGGTAGTTGAGAGAGATTAACGTATCTCGTCCCATGTAATAAATTATCGAGGATAAAGGTGGATTAAAATTATATGTATTTACATTGAGCTTACAATCATTGCTATACATTTTCTAGGCAATAATTAACATGGATTTAATTTCCTAATTCGGCCTACCTTAATACACGTAATAAAAGTTTTAGCACGAGAGAAGTCCAGCTGTTTTAAATGTAGGGCGCTATTTATTTATGTACAGCTATTTACAAAACTTAAATTTTAAATTATTTCCTATACTTAAAACCCTTTGGAAAATCCTCGCAAAAGTTGTTAGACCTTCTATGAAGAACTTTACAATAGTAGTGATATGTGCATACAGTGTGTATATTTTTGGTGTCCCCGGGTATGTATTTGAATAAAATAATTCTCACACACTTACGCTTTTGTAGGGTTGGAAGATATACAAGGAATTTTAAAATGAACGTAGAATATATGGACTTTTAGAGAAATATTCATGGAAAATTGTTGGAAGAAAGTCGACAACGTCACTTGGGAAAGGGATCTAAATGTCACTTGATTTCTGTTTGGGATCTCACAAGGGTTCTTCTCCCGCAGTCTAATGACAGCAATTCGAAACATCTCTGGTGTGAGATTATGAGGCGAGCTCCGAGGCGTCTGACTACGTCTTTAAAACTTTACAGATCTTTGAATCCTCTTCTTAAAAGGAGGAATATTTCCATTTTAGAATTCCTCGTGGTCCTAACAGATATTAAGTTTATAACTCTAGTTATTCAAAAGTCACATGAGACAATATCCAAGCGTAGACAACGGATGAAGGAAATGAGAAGCAAGAGTGTGTAGAAGAGTTTGACGTTTTCTCATTGAGCAACTTTCCCTTTTTTTCCTACACTTCTTTCTCTCCTAATCTCTTGCTTTCTCTTAGACCATCTTCTTCCACCATAGCTCCATCAGTTCTTTTACATTCACTTCTCACCGGTGAATTGGTGAGGTCGAGAAGGAAAACAGTTTTTCTCATCCGCAACCAACTCTCCCCTTGAGACGTCTTCCTACTCTTCGCTCTCCATTTCACTAGGTGAGTATGTGCAATTCTTTGCCCGTAGCAATAAACTTGCCACTACATTATTATTACTCTTATTATTCATTCTCTCCTATACAGATACTCCAGCCATTGCATCACCATGTATTACTTATGTAGCCCATATATTTATATGTATAGTATGTACATAAGTTAATTTGATTGGGCCATGGACGAAAGTCTACAGGGCCTGTAATAAATAAATACAATACAAAATACATAAGCTAATTTGCAAAAGCTGGAATTTTCCTGTTCTTCCGTCATCTAAAGAGATATTATTGCTCTTTTCTTTCGTTTCCTCTTACCATTGCATTGCTATTGCCTCGATGTCTCTCCAACTCTTGTTAAGTTTATCTCGTCATGTTATGATCAATTATTATTGCTATAAATACATATACATACCTTAGACTCACGAGTAAGTATTTTGTCGTGACTCACATTTATTTATGTGTATAGGAGCGAAGCAGCTCAATTCCCAGGATCGGGAATTTTATTTCTAAAAAGTGAAATAACTAATTATTTATGTATGCTTATTAACTTGATCATCGAACTTGTGGATTTAAAAGAAAAAATTATACAGGAGATTCAAATGGCAAAATCAATTGCGGAAGAATAAACAACTGACGAAATGCTAGGGATCCCGTCTAATGCATGTTTTTGTTGTTGTTTATTCTTCCGCAATTGATTTTGCCCTTTGAATCTTCTGTATAATTTTTTCTTTTAAATCCACAAGTTCGGATCCCTAGCATTTCGTCAGTTAACCTAATGTCAATAAACATTTTGTCAGCAATCATTTGGTCAGGAAACAGTTGGCCAGCTGAACATTTTTTCAGCAAACATTTCGTCACCCAAACATCTTGTCTGCGAACGTATTGTCACCAGAATGAATATTGCTACACATGTCCGTCATAAATTGGCTATGTAATGGAAAAACAAACTGGGGATTAGAATTAAACTAAAACAAAATATATTGTTTAGTTTTAAAAAAATTATAATAGAATTTTGAATCCTAACCTAACCTAAATTAATAGAATCACCTACTGGGGATTGAAACCTAACCTAATCTTAATTAAAAGAGTCACTTTCTCAGAAACTCAGAATTGAATTCTAACCTAACCTAAATTAGTAGAATCACTTTCTGGGGATTGAAACCTAACCTAACCTAATCATAATTAAAAGAATAACTTTCTGTGGATTTTAACCTAACCTAAATTAATAATCACTTTCTGGGGATTGAAACCTGACCTAACCTAAATTAATAGAATCACTTTCTGGGGACTGAAGCCTAACCTAACCTAAATTAATAGAATCACTTTCTGTGAAATGAAACCTAACCTAACCTAACCTAAATTAATAGAATAACATTCTGGAGATTGAAACCTAACCTAACCTAAATTAATAGAATCACTTTTTGTGGATTGAAACCTAACCTAAATTGTTGAATCACTTTCTGGGGACTGAAACCGAACCTAAATTAATAGAATCACTTTCTGTGGATCGTAACCTAACCTAAATTAATAGAATCACTTTCTGTGGATCGTAACCTAACCAAAATCTATAGAATCAATCCGGTGATTAGAACCGGTAACTGGTAGCTCCGACAGAAAATGTAGCTGATTGTGAGTAGGAAAGTGGATTTGAGGAGTGAGGTTGAGTACAGTATGCTGAGGAGAGTGATGCGCATAAGTTTGCAGCCCGAGCCGCTAACCTCTTCACTTCGCAATTGTTGCTATTCTGACTGTGACTTCTGACAATTCTTATATGTGTTTTGTTATTGCCTGTCCATTTGTGTTGTTTTAGAATTATGAAGAATTTAGCATAAACCGCTAATGCTATTGAATGAAGCTTACGTTCATTTTTAGTGTGTTTCGATTTTTAGTAATTGAAGAAATGTTATGGTGACGAAATGTCTGGTGACAAAAAGACAAAATGATTTGGCTTAATTAGGTGACGAAAAAATTGCTGACGAAATGATCGCTGTGGATATGGTTACTGACATTTCTAATACTGACCAAATACTCTATAACCCATTAGACGAAAATAAAGACATTGAAAACAAAGACAACGAAGTCTTTAAAAAATGATTTGAAAAGGAATAAGGTGATCATGGTAAGAATATATTCACATGATATATGAGAAGATTGATCTACAGACAACGACGCAAGATGTGCAAGAAATGATGACATGCCAAAAGAAAAACTGCTTCAGCACTCAAACTCATACAGCAACTGGGCCAATTTTTCAAAAGTGGTTCTCATGGTGGCTGATAAAATTTATTAAGAATTTCATACAGTAGCATTTCATGGGCAGCCAAGGATCTGGACGTAGAAGAGATCCACTAACCTGAATACCATTGGGGACAAGTGGAAAAACTTTAAGAATAGTAGCAGGTGCAAACTATGCGAAATCAAAATTGAAGACGTTCATCTCTATATGTTCACATGCGAAATGTTAGGATGAAATGAGATCACAAACGATATACGCAGCAACCGCAGCAAACCAACCGTGGATTGAGGCTGGCAGGTGTTCCGGGGCAAAAGCCAGTATATTTTTGAAATGAACCACATGAAAAAATTAATTACGGATTAAACCACCTCATGCAAATAAAATAAGCTTTTCATGCAAGTCCGTACACATGGTAGGGCTAATACCAAAAGGAGCTATATTCAATTTTGAAGGGTCCCGCAAAGCACTATATTAGTTTCAACACTCTTGCCTAAGTTAAAAGACACCATTTTCCATAACCTAAATAGCAATTTCAAATTGTTGGGTTTACTAACATTTATAAAATTCAAGGCTTTTGAAATTCTTGACTTGGGATTTGATCCTACTGCAGTCAGTACAAAGCCTGAGGAACTTGTAAGTTCGTGTAATTTTAGACTCATGGCCAGTAAATTTCGTCGGGTAAAGTCCAAAAGGCGCTATATGCAAAAATCACTTATATTTAACATGTACTACCATGCTTAAGTGATTTCTGCATATAGCGCCTTTTGGACTTTACCCGACGATTTGTTCTCAAATGCATTAAAATTGTGTCTTTCAAACATGAGCAAAACTCGTAACATATTTATTCATTATTTTATAAAACAGCAAATAATTTACATCAAAATTGTAACAGTGAAGTGTAAATGGTTGTTGTTGTAAAGGGCCAAAGCCAAACAAACTACTTGAACAACAAATTAACTCATTTGGTCATCGGGAGGAAGAACATGTTCAATAAAAACAAATGCAACCAACACGTTTTCCCATTTCGATGCTCATAAGAGTTTACATATGTATCTGAGTGTGAAACGATTTCAGAAGTACCCTTGTACAGCCCCAAGTACATGAGAGTCCTACATGAACAGTCCTAACCTATTTCCCCTGTATACATAATAATACTTAGTCGGTACAGAGCCGATGAAGGCTTTTTCATTATTTGGACCAGTGAATGTTGAGAGGGAGGAACTCAATGGTTTGAACTTAGTCATTTAATGCTCCTTTGGCTATTCTTCCCTCCATACAATTTACAATTAGTGATCAAATTAGTTAACTCATTGTATGCTATGGGAATCCCATGAGACATTTTCATCTGAAAAAAAAACTTAACGAAAATGTATCCTACTCTTTTGTATACATGTTTCCCGGATCCAACGTATAAAAGATCATTTGTTGCAACTCCATTCTTTCTTTGAGGCTGAACAAAAGTAAATGCAAAGGGAAAATGCACATGTACGTGGAATATACACTTGCAGAGAAAAATTGTAAGCTACATTAGTATGTACATATATATATATATATATACATGCATACGCTACAACATGACTTTTTACGCTAAATTATATCAACATTACAGGGAACATACGTAATTTCCAAATTCCTCCCTCAAAAGATATACATAGATACACGTACCATGGAAATTCTACTACTATTCTTTTTTTTCTGATACATCCAATGGGATCATATTACTATACAACACTATTATTATAAAAGGCTAAAATGGCCTTAGATTAGCAAAAATATTGTTGAATCCGGAAACTCAAAGGCGCACTTTGTATTTTTTTTACATTATTACATTATCCGAAACGAGGAAAGTTTCCAACTTGTAACCATTTCGCGAAAATATAAATTTCTTTGGTTCCTTCAAAAAGCCGTTAGCTTGACTGACTTTCCGGAGCACACGTCTAAAGGACCTGAAGGTTGTTAAATGAGATGAAGCAATTCCCCAATACGTCTGGCCATAAGAAAGAATCTCTCTGCGTAAAAGAAGAAGTAGACATCCCCATTATACTTTTAGCTAGGCAACTTCTCTTATCTCTCCACATGACTTGTGTGTGTGCAAGTCTATAGCATTACAAATCAATGGAAGGTAATTACATTTGGGATGAAAAGGCCAGTCTTTAATTATTTTACGACTTATAGTTGTTAGTTCCATGAGAAAGGCAACTCTTAAAAATGAATCTGTCACACAAATTATTGGCTACAGCTTATCTAAAAAAAATAATGTGTATCTAAAAAAGCCAGCCATGTTACACATAGAATCATCTCCCTAAACGGTCGATAGGCTTGCAAATAGGAGCAAGAAATTTTGCACACAACTAAAAGTACATTCATTTTGGTATGTATATACCTTGGGTTAAATGAAAGAGCATGGCCATTAAGCCCATACCCACAAGGAGATAGATCGAGCAAAATATAAGTTGGCCATCAACAGTTCGACGACTCCTCTGAGACTCCGTCGAGTCGGCAGGGACGAGGTCACCAAAGCCAATGGTGACGAGGCTGATGAAACAGAAATAGGACCCATCAAGGTAATTCCAATTCTCCCACCACGAGAACACCACCGAGCCCCCGAGAATGTAAAAGGAAAAAACAGCAAAGCACGTTGAGATTGGAATTGTCACTTCATTAGTCCACTGGTCATTATCTGGTTGGGATTCAAGAAGCTTCAACTCTGCTTCAGCCTCCTTTTCACCCTTCCGATCTTCTCCTATACTCTTAATGTAACTCCTACCCTTGTAATCAACTTGGAAATTTTCCTTGGCCGATTTCTCCATCTCTCGAATTTTCTTCATTTTCTCCAATGAGGCTTTACATCTACGAAACAAGACCCCAAGATAATACATACTGTACGTAGGGAATAAGAAAAAAACACGTCTTGAGTATCAACTCTCTTTAAACAATCTGTACTATAAAGAGGAGATGTAGGATCATAAAAATGAAACGACTCTACTTTTCCCACTCCAGCTCCAGCCTTGTTAAACGAGCGAATATGTAGTAGTGTAGCTCCATGTAAACACAAATTCCATACACACAACATAATACGACTCTTCTTCCGTTCTACTACATTCACAAATTCTAGTAGTAACATATCAGGTAGGAAAATATGCCCAACCTTTATATTTCCCTTTCCCAGACAGTAAGTAAGAAAAGAAGAACCAGCAAGTGTAGCAATGTAGAACACAACACATTCCTTTCCTTTCCACTCTTTCCCTCTTGATAAATTAGTCAAATCCTGGGTTTAACAAGAACAACAACAACATCGTTCCATTGAAGGCAACAAAAAGTACGGATGAAAGTAACAAGGGAAAAACATATGGTGAAAAAAAACAAATCGGATACGAACAAGATACGCAAATGTAAACATTAAGTGGGAAATACTCCCTCACAAATTTAGTTACTTTATATGTTTTCGTAAAATAAATTCTTTGTTTATTTTACTATTGTTTAGTTTTACCTGCTCTGCATTAAAATCCTATATAATATGAACGGCTGCACATGGACATAACACAGACGGTGGAGGAGTACCCTCTTGAACAATATATACTATCCGAGCTTTCGTACGGAGGCCTATAATATTACATGTCGGATTCAAGACCGTACGCTATTATTACTTGAAAGCCATTTTACGTATGCAAAATAAAGTCAGGCTGTTCCTAAAGTATGTAGCACTGAATTATATGTACAATCCAAAAGAACATTTTTTATACTGAAATGCTCAAGCTCTAGAAGGATTTTCCCTTGAAATTGAAAAGTCCTACGGTTCTTATAATAGGGAAAATTAAGGAGAGCAATAAAGAATAAGAAATCCAGCTTGATTTGATTGCCTCACGCTAAACTTAAAATGTGTGCTGAATTTACCTGTGTGTAATGGGAGAAAGCTGCTTTGGAAGAGTGGAGCAGGTAACTGGATCCGTTAATTTGGAGGCGTTAAGGAAAGAAATAAACTTTCACCAACGGGAGTTACTAATGTGTGAACTTTTCTTGCCAGAGTCATGGACACTGTTGCTACCTAAGAGCTACCAGGAGGAGAGCGTACAATAGCTATCAAAAATATTAGCTGTATTGAAGTTACACTTTGGGCTGGATATGTATTTACATTACATACGTGATCCCGTATATTTCCCCTTGAAGACCGTGTGTCTAAGGATATAGAAATGGAGCCGGTGGTGTAAGGAGAAGAAATCGTAGCTGAGGGAAATAATATATTGGCTGGTAGGAAGAGATTTTTCAAGACTGGGGAAAAAAGGGTAGAAAAAAAGCTTGTGAAAAATGTGCAATTCCGTTTGTTCACTCACACAGTGTAGTGACGAAGATGGGAGAATTGGACTCTTTCCAATATATCAGATTTTCTGGGAAGCAGTTTGAATGTCAGATTTTTCCAAGTTAACTTTCTGCTTTCTCATTCAACTTCCTCTATCTCCTCCGTTGTCCTTCCGGATTCCTATGTTCCACCATAGGAGGAGTAGGGTCCTCAAGACCTAATATGAGAACTGCCTGGGCTTCCCTCATTGAAAGGAGATAGTGAACCATAAAACTTAACAATCTCCCAAGACTCATCATCTTCAACGTCTATAAACTCCCATTCGAGCAACTCCTCCAATCTTACTTGCATATTTCTCTCACATTTTCCTCTCCATCCAATAAAAAATATGAAAACATTCCATACGTATAGATATTATATTGGAAAGCTGGCAAGGAAGGGATTTTGACAGTTCCCCACTTTATGATGTGTATCAGCCAAGAGAGAGAGAGAGAGATATGATTATGGAGAGATGACCTTGGTCAGGAAAAAACTTTCTTTCATCATTCTTAGAAACCAGCCTCGGATTTCAAACACTCTGGGCAACCCTGGCTGAATACAGATCGAATGAGTGAGGACAGAGTAGTGGAAAGTATTGGGTTATCACTGTAATTCATTCCTCCTGACAAGTCCTAAGTTTCAACACACATGAACTGGTCTTAGGTATTGGGAGAAAAAGTTAGAAAAACTTTCTCTTGAGGGAGACAGGGAAAAGAGAACTGGGGAAAGAAAGGAAATGTGAGGACGAAATCAACTTACCGGTTGAAAGAAGAGTAAAATTCACGGAGACTTGTTGCTAGAAAATTGCCCACGTTTGAGAAGTAGAGCAGGAGCAATGGAATGCCAAACAAGGCGTAAAATATCGTCAAAGCCTTTCCCCAATCTGTCTTTGGTGTAAGGTTTCCATATCCTGCATCGTCCACACAAATCAATTTCCTCAAATAGTTTATTTTTCACCCTATTACGTCCATGCAAAATAGACATCTCCCCACGGGGAATCTCTCTATTAATTCCGATTTATATAAAAAAAAAAAAACGTGGGTTTATACTCCGATACATACCCTAAGGTCTTACAGAGTTGTCAACCATCTTAAGTCTTTATT
>JAQFXU010002622.1:0-19740 GCA_034693705.1 Spatulosminthurus flaviceps
AGGCTTCGGAAAAAGAATTCACATTGCTTCAAAAAGCAAATTTCATTTGGTCGAAATGAAGGGCCGCCAAATTGGCACAAGGCGCCGTTGTGCTCCGTAGAACTTTGGAGCAACTCTCCCAACTGATTAAGAAACACAAGCCAAAGGGAAGTTATAGAGACTGTCAAAAAGTCAGGTCCTTTACACGGAACGTACATACTCTGAAATATCTAGAGATACAGAAGAGGAAAGGATTAAGTTCCCGGTGACTTACCTCAAGCTCAACCAGAGAGATTTCACCCCTTACATTACACTACAGCCTACACGAGTTCTTTTTTTCAAAATTCATCATAACATTGCTTCCTAATTATTTCCAATTTCAAGGAAAGTTTTTATTTGTTATTCCTGGATTTTCCTATAGTGATTTTTATGTACATGACCCCAGGAATTGTCCAAACACCGGATCTATGATTTGTCGGGGAGTCTTGACAGAATCTTACAATTTAGAAACATCATTAATGAAAGTACGAAGTAACTATAGAAATGAGTAAATCTTAAAAGTAAGCAGGAGGCTTTTGGCCGGAGCCAAACAAGATATGAACGTCAATGACGAGGAAACATTGGTATAGGCTCCAATGAAAATATCATCCTTTCTGTGTAGACAAAATGATTTTTCTCGAATTAAGCATTGCCAAGAGGAAAAGCATTGGTTTGTATATTATACGTAGCAATAACGTAGGAATAGTGTGGAATTCTACAACTCCGGCAGCAGCGTAACTGGTTCTTCATCCTCATCACCATTTCCAAGCCCAAGCTCAACTCATGCTTATCATAGACGACACTCCCTTCTCAAATAAATTTGCAAAAATTCCTTTCCTCACGTTCAATCCACTACTATACGTACTTCATTGAGACACTCGCAAGAAAAACTATGAATATATGTTAAACATCTGATATAACAGCCTTTTTGCGTATTATACAGAGAGAGAGAGAGAGAGATACACTTTAGGAGCGATGGTAGCTCCGTCCATTACCATTGCAGGTTACAGGCATAAGATGTAACTTAAGGTGTAGTAAGCTCCTCAGCCTAAATTAAAGGATCACCATGAAGAGTTTTCCTCTATTAAAGAATGCATAATAATTATATGTACACGGAGCGGAAAGGATTTTTACGTCAGAGTCATATAATAAGACAGGGCCAAGGTTTGAGGAGGATTTTTTTTTCAGAGAAGAGTGCAGGACGGCGTGATGTACTCTTCTAATCATCATATCCTGTCTCGCAAAAACTCATGTGGTAACTTTCCACATTTAATAGATTAAACAGATACATGCTACAATAAAACTTTAGATAATTCACCGGAGTCAACCTCTACCTTTATAATACTCACAACAGCTCTCTCTCTCTCTCTCCCCCTTTATCTCTCCACATAACATTACATTATCCTCATCATCTTTTAACAGAGGAAATTAAATAAATCACTCATATGGCATCAACTCTATATGCATTTTTACATTGTACACACACAACAATAATGGCTCAACATTCATATCACTACATTAACTACACTACGACAGGTTTTTTATTCAACCGGCTTTTTCTAGAAAGCACTCTATGAAAATCACACGCACACATACACACTCCCAACCACATACGGATCAAATCTTGAGTGTATGCATATTTCCATGGAAAAATCTTCATTAGACCAACCATGGAGGTTGAATTCCAATTGCCTCAACTTGAAGAAGAGATTTGAAAAACACTGGTCGTCTAGCTTGATGGAGGAGACTATGGGGGGAAGATAAATTGGCAAACCTTTTAAGCTGTATTCCCTGTGTGTACACATGAACATGAAACGATGAAACAATTAAAGTCGTAAATTCATGTCAGCCCATTAAATGTAAAGGGGCTTTTGAGAAGGATTTAAGGATTAGCATGGAAAAGGCAAATTAAAGGGAAATGCGACAGCCACAAATTCACAACTGGGTAAGTTCCAAAAGTATGACGTTAATTAAAGGTATTATTATTACTGTGGAAGTCCTCTCCTATGACGGCGCTTGTAATAAACTTCTGTCTCATCATGTCCATTAAATATGTACTTACACATGATACTGCATATATAAGCACTTACATGCAGAGATGGAGTTATATATGTATACAAGTAGTAGTAAAGGCATAGGAAACCATCCCAGTTGAGACGACCACAATACTTTTACCTCCAATGAATATTCCCATTTGCCCTAATGAATATGCCTCGTCTGCTCATAACGTAATTATTATTATGCAAAACGTGTCCGAAAGCAAACAAACAAACATGGTGCATAAAACTTTAACTCTAAGCCAATCCATGGTTATATCTACTTATATTCAATTACATGGATTTTTTCACCTGTATTTGTACACATTCCTGACAAATAGAGGGAGAAGGGAAATCTTTTACCAAATGCAAAACCATGAGGCTTGTGGGAATATACAGTGCATGCCCTTTACATAGTGACATCCCTTAAGAAATTCTGCCACTACATATGGTATAAGGTTTTTGAAGAAGGGAGAAAATAAATTTCAAAAAAAAACAAAGCATTGCAAAGTTATTAAAAGGATTTTTGTACTTTTACTAAAATAATTTAAATCCAGAAATTAGAATATTTTGTCATTTCGGTTGGAAAATACTGATAGTGTACTTTGGAGGTAGAGGTAAAAATAGCGTGAGGAGTACACAATTTTACCATTTACGGAGACATTTTAGGGAAACCACCGCTCTAACTAGAGAGTGTAAAGTTTGAGCATGGGTAATCTCTGGAAAGGATTTGAGTCTGGCACTTCACAGGGAAAATGTGATGTTAGGGGTTGAGTGTATGTAGGAACTACTGTACATTTGTTTTACCGCCTTTGAAGTACTATCTCAACACCAGGAATGAACTTATCCATGCTGAACGGAAAGTTGGCTGAATTTTTGAAAGCAGTTAATGTTAAAGCCATGAGCCTATCTCAACCACAGAGAACTGCTCCCTTTGGATCCTCCGCAGACAGTATTCCATGGAAATGACCATAATGGCTAGTTTAAATTCCAGAGCGATAAGTTTGAGTGGAAAAAGTGAGGGTCATGCCTTGAATTTTTAATCCTTTTGTTGAAATGCATATTTTAATGGAGCATTGAATGGAAACAATTACTACTACAGGCAAAGGTAAGAAGTAAAAACTTGTGAATAATAAAAATTATCTCAGGCTGTACGTGCTAAATTGATAATTCTTGGCTAAAACTAAGGGCTGTAAATCAGTTTGGTTATTTACTTTGTAGAGGCAACTCACATCTGACCTTGACAAATTGTGCTCTGAATGCCGAGAATTATTGCTTCTTCTTGATAAAAATTCTTGGGAAATCAATAAGAATTCTCAAAGCTGGAAGTGAGTTAGTGAGTGGTTGAGACACTTGAGAGGATTATTTGTAATTCTATAAGAAATCTCTTTGGGTACTTTTGTTATGGGATGGTGAGAGTGATAATAAATATGTGCTATACCCAATAAGTGGCTCCAACTTGTTAATACTTTTACGCCCAGCCAATAGGAATTTCCATGGATAGTGGAAAAGTTCTCATTGTTTCCCCGAAAAAAGAGACTGTCATAAAGGCAATTTCCCTTATCTTCTTTGATACTCGGCAGCTAAAGACGTTACGGAGGATTTACAAAATAAATATAAGCTTCCATCAAGCCCTCCTCATCAACACATTTAACAAATACTAGCAACATTTTTCAGGGCCAAACTTCATATATAAACTTTGTATATAACTTTGTATATACTTTTATAGGCAAAGATTCATTTAAAATGAGGTGAAAAACCCATGGAATTTCCGCAGATTTGCGAGCCTCACTATTATAAACGTAACCGCTGCATTTACTCGAGTCAAGTTATTCCTTGGTGGGGAAATCCTTCTTCCCAACAAAATCCTCCTTTGACCCGGACCAAGGAAAGGAAATGAGCTATTTTGACAAAATTTTCAAATCCATGGGTTCTCCAAGAAGATTTGAGCTCCACGTTTTTCGCCTTCAAATATTTGCCTAAGAAGGAAGAAAATTTAATGGAAAATTTCAGGTTGGAAAATAATATTCAAAAGGAGTTTTACATAATAAAAAAATGAGGACTGCATATTAAAAGGCAAAATGTTGGAGGAAAATGTATTGGTTGATAGAAGGTGACAAAGTGAAAATGGTATGAAAAAGTCCGTGTGTACACACAAAATGTTCCTTTGATTAATAATTTCTGTCCGTAAACGCATCGATCCATCGATTATATACACTTGAACATGGAAACCCCCATGCTAAACTCCCACTAGACTCACAGTCTAAGCAAGCTGTGAAGGATAGTGCACTAAAAATTGTGTGTGTGTGTGTCAGCCTCGAAAGTTAATACTCCGCCAAAGTTATGTCTTTTCAATGTCTCGCATACACGAAAAGCTATTGGGTATGAAGTTACAATTTGACGTACATGCAAAGCATGTCAAGTCAACGGCAATGGTAAAAAAAGTGACTCAAGGTATAATTTGAGAAAACGATTATGGAACAAACGAAAGTAACTTTAATACCTAAAGCCTGGACTTGACTTCTCTGGTTTATGTTTCACCTTTATGATTGGCCGTTTCGTTTAGTTGCTGTGTGTGTGTGTGGCTGGAAATCCTATCAGCAAGGAACCCAGCTTATGGACTTGAGTGTATGGAAAAGGTCATATCTTAAACTCAATATTTATTTCATGATTGACTTTTTCCTAAACTTTCCGCTCGCTTCTTTTTATGCCTTCATAACTTTTTCATGTTTACTTTACAAAATATGCTATAGCCAGCTATCCCTTTGGTTTTACACCCGAGAGAAATACACAGACACACAGCACTTTGTCATATAATTATTACTGGACAAGGTGGTGAGTATAGAGAGAATTTTAGCTTGGAAGATTATTTTCACCATAACGGGACTGCTGCCTTGCTGTGTCTTTCACAGGATTCTATAAATACTATTTTTTAAACTTTCTCAACTCCCATTGACTAGCCCCATTTGAGCCTTTCCATATTTACAAACACATTAAAGGGCATGAGGCGTTTAGGAAAATCTCTACCTTCTTCCCATCATCAATCGACACCTTCTCTACGTATAATGTTACATATGTAAGGAAGTCAGAGACGGAGTCTGGAAGCCTCACTTATGTGCCACACATAGAGGGAAATTGCGAATAGCATTGTTCTCTTCATGTGGAGCCAAAGATGATTGTGTACACTTTTCCCGGTAAAAGTAACGATTATTTTCCTTAAATTTCTCCGTGAAGTAGACTTTTCAATACCAAGCTAGAATAATAACCAGGGACAAAGAAAAGTGTTTTTGGGTGAAAAACATTGGACTTGGAGGATTTTGGATATTTATAGAAGGAAAAAAGTTGACGTGATAGAAGGACTGGAAATTACCATGTGTTAGACACGCTCGCTTCATTTTGTCCATTGGTCTATAAAATTACTTGTGGAAAACTCCCGCTCGCATTTTGCCTTTTCTACTACGAGCAAAACTTTTAAAGCAATTTAAAAGTCCACGCAGTGATGGGCTGGCTCAACTTTTATTTTGATTTTTTTTAGATACCGCATATATACTTTACGAGGAGGGAAATCAAAGGAGAGTGCATGTGGATTTCCTTTACTTATTTATTCCTTATTCAGCCCCTTAAATTGCACTTATATTTGTACAGAAATTAGCACATTGTGATGGATATCGTCTCCTACACTGCCGCTTTCCTCTGTCAAAACTCTTTCCGTGTCTCACGTCTTTTAATTTAAATACATGTCCGAAGAAGTTATGGTTCAACTTGCACCTTTGTAATTCTAATAATTGGTTTTCCAATTCACATGCTAATGTTCTACTACACAGCAAAGATTCAACCTCGACTTCAATCCTTTTTGAATAACGAGCTCCTCCAAAATGGCTCATATTTTTCTCCACACACATAAAAATTGAGTATTTTAATAACATACTGATTAACACTAGCTTAATTTTTCTAAAGATAAAATTCTCTTTGAATTCACGAATGCTTGGAGATACATATCCATTCGCCTATATTCGCCTAAATAAGTATGGATTTGTTTTAGAAAAGCTTCGCAAAGTAAAGTTCAATTAAATAATCCCTTGTTTGTTTGGAATATCCCAGCTTATAATAAATAGTAGGGAAATAATTATTATCAATTGATAACAATCAGTGTCAATAACATAATCATTGAAGTCACATAAGATTTTTTAAAACCCTGGCTAAAAATAGGCCTTAGTCATTTAATAGTTTGATAAGTTTAGCATGAAACTCGAGAGAGATTTGCAAAATGCGGGAAGTTTAAAGTTAAAGTGAATAATAGCAGCAGGTGTAGTAAAATCAGAGAGAGATTTGCATAGAGTGTGATGTGAAAAAAACCATGAGGTGTAGGATGTTTTTGAGGAGAGTCACACAAAGGTATGTTGACGTATATGCTGACATGGTGGTCTAGGAAGACTGTGGGAAGTGTAACTAATAGTAGAGTGCCATAAAGTTGTTGGATGCACAAAAATGACAAGGTATATTATACGGATGACACAAAAAGCGTGACAAAGTTAGGTCCATGTAATTACAACGTCTACCATGTGAAAAAGTCTCGTATACCTCTAATAATTTTTCCCTGCTATTTTGCAAATTGGAAATTTAGAAGTTCCAACTTCCGCTATACATTTTGCTCCCTCTAATCAAGCATGTTGAAGGGAGAACTTTGTTTATTAGTAAAATTAAGTCAACTTTTATAGAGGTAATTATATGTGTGGGCCACGTCTACATGGCAGAGAGAGAAGAGAGACGAGAGGCATAAGCCATTAAGGAGCACATATATGCGGCATCATTACCCTCAAGAGGAGTTCCAAGGAGGTTCTTTCCCATAAAAGTCTTAATTCCTCCGAGACTTTTTACTTCTGCATGTCTCTACTTTACACAGAAAGGCAGAGCAGAAACTTTTCCAAGTTCATTAGCCAGCCATATTAAATTCCCCAAAGATATTACACTGCCCCATTAAGCATTTTATTTACCATATACAAAGGTAGGAAAATTATGATACTCCAAACTTGGCATTTAACTCTCAACGGCAAAAGTCAAGGGAATTTCAAAGGATGGGGGAAAATGATGATTAACTACGACCCCTTTTTTTCTAATGACCAAAAAACTGTCCTCACAGTAATTTCTAATGTCGGCTGAAAAAAAAATTTTGGGGATTAAAAGCTCATAATTTTGAAGATAAAAATAAGCGAAGGGAATAAATCAACTTGGAGATGAAATGGAGAAAGAGATGAGAGTGTGTGGGGATGATGGAAGAGAAAGAAGAGGAGGAGGATATTGAGAGTGAAAGGAATCATTGAGCGTCATTAGTATTCATGTGAAAGGAAATTAAGTTTGAGTGATGACAAGTCTTATTTGCAAAGTGGCGGGAGAGGGAAAGGAGACGACCAAGAAGTTCCTACTTGTTCAAATATTCCCTCCCACATTTCCTATATATTATCTTTGTCCCAAAATCTCAAGACGCCCTAATTTCCAACCTTACACAGATCAACTTTGCATTTAAATCCATGTGTAGATACTACATCTTAAATCAACAACAACAGACTTGGAAATATCCTTTGAGCTTTTGTCATGTGGCCATGCTCAGGCCCTCCAGAAAACCAACGGAGAAGGAGCCAAAAATAATCATGGGAACACCCCACACGTCCAAAGTCTTTAACTTGAACTCTCTCAAGTGTTGGCAATTCAGTGAAATGTAGAAAACTTCGGAGGAGAACAAAAGATTCTGACAGTTCTAGAGCACATAACTCTCTCTGGACTATTCCAGCTTTACTCAATTCATTCTGCACAGCCCTCCAATCCTATACTGGACTATTCATATTTTATATTATAATACGTATGTACATACATGTCAAAGATACACATATCAAATCCAGAGAAAATTTATTCCTCAAAGAAGATCTCCTATAGCATCTAAAAGGAGCGAGAGCGGAAATGTTTCATTCTGTTCAGGAGAACAAGAATCTAGCGGGGTGTACCTAAGGGACCCCCTACTAAAAATTCACTGAATTTAATACCCCAGGAAATTCAAAGTCATTTTCTCCCCATGCATTTGTTCTAAATGTTGCATAAAATTCAAGAAAAATTCGAATAACTGCTAAAAAAAATTACAAAGGCCTGAAATATAGAGCAAACTTTTAACTCAACCGTAAAAATTGACACCCCCGGAAAAAATATACTCGGACGCCCCTTTTTCCCCATCCGAATTTAAGGAGAAGTTTCTTCTCACAAAGAAACCTGTGGACTTGTTGAACACGACGGTTCTCTTTAAATTTAAATCTCAATTTACAGAGGAATTCTTTATGTACTAAATTATTATTCATATAATCGTAGAGCCGTTTGAAAAAAGTTTACTCCAACTTTAATTATGACTCAATTGGCTCTATTTGCAAAGGCAGATAAAAAGATAAGAGGTTTTTTTGTTTTTTCCCAGCCAGGGATGGGGCCATTAACTCGATGACATATTAAAAGACTGATTAAATTTTACACGTGAAAACTTAGACGTTCAAGCCCTCCATTCATTCCAACTCTTTTATCTATCTACCTTCACTTTTACATGGATTCCGACGATAGAGAAATGTGTCCTCATGTTCAAAAGACAAATAATGAAATAATATACAAGAGTCAGAGAGACAATAATGAATAGATGAGAGAGATTTTCAAAGCATTCACAATAACAAATCCTTACCTTAACAAGCCAATAGAGATTGGAATGATTTGAATCTAACTGGTTTCTCTGTGTGTATGAGAGAGAGAGAGAGAGAGAGAGAGAGTAAAGGGCTATTTGAAGTGCTATTTTTTATAAATGAAAGCCATCGGCGCAGGATAAATCTAATTCACAAATAATAATAATTACTCCCTTTGATAATTTGTTGAATGCCAAATGGAAATGATTACGTGTGTAAAGAAAAACTCTTTACAAGAGTCCACTATTCAACACATTTGATTCACACACTATTAAATGAAAGGCTGTGTTTGTTGAGGACGTAAGTGTAGTCTGTTATTAGGGAATTAGTTGTTGTAAAGTTTTTGTGTGCTTTAATTCGTGGGCTACAAGATTTTAGCCGGGCCCATAACTCAACATTTAATTGACTCCCTACCCTCCTCTTGTCACTAAAAAACTTCATTTATATAAGAAAATACTATGCACTAAGGTATAGAGCCACCTCCATCATAATGGTTCACGTAATATCAAATTCCATTCTTTCCATTATACTTTTAGCGTTCCATTCCTCCCAATAATTCCCCCAACAATTTTTTTTGCTTTTTCCCTGTCATAATTTCTAGGAAAGCTACTACTACTACATAATACATAGTATTAGGAGAAGAGCCATTATTTGCTAATTTCTCCCTTGACATTATTAAACTGGAGTTATATCATCAATCCTCTTCCAAAAAGTCACTACATGTATTCATAGCCCCACTTCACCTGGACTATAGTCCTATATATTTATCGTACTATGTAAGAGTATAGAATAATATCTGCAGTATAGAAAAAACCCTGAAAATATGTATGCATTTACACTTAAATAGATGTAGAGGTACGAAGGATAGGACCGAGGTATCTATAAATTAGCCTGGGAACATTCCGAGTCGTTAATTTCAGGATACATTAACCCCCACAGATTTAAGGGGAAAATCTTTATATGTAGGAACATAAACAAAATCAATATTGACTAAACCAACTGTACCTTTGGCAATATGTACATAAATGGAAGCATATATATGTAATTAAATGTATGCTCATGACTGTGAGAAAGGTCTCCTGGATTTAAATGCACCTTCTATAGTAAAAGTAAAAGTCATGAATGTACATAATGAATTATTTTCCATGCTTTGCGACATTCCGGTATTGTTTTCTCTGCTGCTGCTGCTGCTGCTGCTCACAATAATTTGTGGTCCGAGGTTGTGTACTACACAGAGATATTGTGGCATAAACTTTGTTTACCATGAAAAACAATAATAGGTGAGGGTGAGAATGCAATGGAGAAGGCATAGGTATTGGAGTGGGAAATCTATAGAGGAAAATGACCATGCAAAAATTATGCGTCCTTATGACTAAAAGAGTCTAATTAATATGCAAGTAGTTACCATGGAATGTTCATATTTATGAATTACTATTCTTATCTCATGAGGAGGAAACTTTGAGCATTTTGGTGGAAAAGTATATAGTATTGAAAATAATAGAGCTATAGTTTGCCTTATAGCGAATTCTTCGCGAAAATCTTGAGTGAAATTCGTGCGTAGGCTGAGAAAATGAGAGGAAATAAAAATGCATGTAAAAACATTACTCACACGTTAATATTAAAAGTGATTATTTCTACGCACTCAACCATGTACGTAATTGTATTATGAACCCAAGATTTTTTTAAGCATGGTTTTTTATAGGACATGTACAGGATACTCGGAATGTGGGAAACGTCATGTGCAATTTAAAATTCTCACATGAATTTGTATATCCATTAAATTTAGTAGTTTTTAAAAATAGAGGGAGAGGATAGGTTGAAATTAAGAAATTGTTGCATGTAAAATGAAATAATAAATTAATCCTTTAGGAAGCGATGTATCGGTATAGTAGGGAATAAAATTTCATCACGTTTCATATGCTCATTCCACGCACACACACATAGAAACAAACAAAGCAAAACCACAAGAGCTCCATGCAATGTCCTACATAGAGATTTGGGTAATTGAATATGTCCACTACGGCAAAATGAAACTGCTATTGCAGAGAGAGAGAGAGAGAAGAACATATAGAATTATTAATGAAATCATGAAATAGTAAAATATTATGTTCGAATTTATAGTTTTACCCGTTATATCTCATTTGGTGAGGGAAATACATAAATTGGTCTGGGAAAGAAACGTGGATTTTATAGGGAATGTGCTTTGAATACAATGTGCATATAAATTGACATGTATAATATCCACATTTCATGTACATATACGCATATTGTGAATGAGCCTATACTCTGAGAATCCAAGGAGTAAGGATGGGCCACGTCATTTAACTTGAAAGAACGTTGAAAAGCGTTAATGTACTTTTTTGATGCATAAATCAAAAAAATCCCTGAAATAAGCTCCGTTCAGCCGCCCTCATCACAATTCCAACAACCATGAGAAAATCCGTTTGAAATCAACGTGTGTTTAAGGACAAGCGATGTCAAAGAAAAAATCCTCGACGAAAGAAAAGCAACTCGTGAGCTGCCGAATATATAAGCTCCAATTTCCTCTGGACATCGATTAGTTTTTGTTAAGTCAATACTAGACTGACATATATGAAGAAGAGAGGACGAGTCAATCTTAGAATTACGAACTATAGTGGAATCTCCTTCAAGGGATTTTGTCACTTTTCCTCCCATTTATTTAGTACAATATGTTGTGGTAACTGGAGAAGCAGGTGGAAATGAATTTGGAAGAAATGGTGGATTGAGTGGAAATGAAAATATTTGCAATCATTACAACTCTCTCATATTTACCATTCCCTAGAACTAGAATGCTCCAGTTGAGTTATCTTGACACAGAATCACTCATGGTATCCACGTTGGAGGGGATAAATAAAATGAGTGAAAATTAATTATTTCTCCCGCAAAAAACTAAGCACGTCAAATGTATTTGACTGGGAATGGCATGGTCCATGGTTGAAAATTAATTACCTCGGGCAAGTTTGGATGGGATTCCGAGGATTTCAATTACTACATATTTGGTTTAGTATTTTAGTATTCCCTAATAATAACAAAAATCCCTTATATTTCCTCTCCGTCGTGGTGCTCCACATTAACTTATAACAGAGAGACGATAGAGTTTCCACCCGGTTTAAATTAAACAAATGCATTTCAATGTATGCGAGAATATGCGTCATAGGAAAAATAAGAAAGTCAATGGGTTTACCTTTTACATGTACATTGAACATTTGTAAGATAAACTTGCAATATATTTGACCTAGTAATTTTTAGAAACTTTATCTCTATATAGGAAAATGCCCTTTCTTTTCAAGGGTAAAACAATTTTTTGACTGATTTCAATCGACCTTTAGTCAAAGTCTCCAATTCAATTGATATTATACTCTGTCCAAATATATGATTTGAATATTAAATCAAATACATGGACAAAAAACAAATAAAAATGTAAGGCTCAAGGGAGGGTTCTCCCGATGTGGACCAATTTTACTCAAGTTTTTTTTTACGACGATGTTGGGCTGATATTACGAAATGTATATTTCATCAAATCAAGTCCAAGTATTTGGAGAAGAAAACGTCCTAGGAATTTCCTTCCGACGCTGTTATATCGGAATGTTTAGGGGGGGGGGAGATAAAAAATGTATAAAATCTGACTCATCAATGTTTACATATTTACCAAATTTAATGATCTCAATTGGCCCAGTCAATCGTGGAATAGATGGGGGAAAAGTCTGATAAGGATGTCTATTTGAATGTACACATAATATAAGAGTTGACAATAGTCAGTGGAAAGTAGGACATGACAATCAAATCATGCTCAATGCTCCCTCAATCAGCCAATGCATCTACCCTCTACTTCTACTCCACAGCAATGATTTGCTATATACAAAACAGTTATTGGGAATTCCAATAAAAGTGATCACAATAAATTCTAAATCATAATAATATATATTACAGCTCCCCCGCTCTCTCATTGGCCCTCCGAAATGCATAAAATCAACTTTATTACATTAAGCCTGGTTTTGACATAAAAAGTCCTGTAAATGACAGACCTCCTCCCCACCTTAAAATCCTAAATAAACCATTAACCTTTGTTCCGGTCAAGAGTAATTTTCTCACCTCCGTACTATACCCACACCTTGAGAACCCTTGTGAAAAGGGTGAGAGAAAATAGCGGGAAAGCCTAATTTAAAATTCTAACCCTCCGAACATTTAAAACCACTTGCGGAAATCATATGTAAATAATAAGTGGAAAAATATATACAAAGTGAATTATTGTGAAAATAAAAGGCTTTTAAAATACAAAGAGCATGACTAATAAAAAAAGAAATTTACCTGCATTAGCAAGATCGGAGGGAAAATCGTATGGTTTTTCCTTCCATTTCCTCCTCCCAATAATTCTGTATTGTGTGAGAGTAAAGGGCGGCAAAAAGGCCTTGAAGATTGACCAAATTATTTTAATAACACCAACACTGTCCCAAACATTTTTACCCTATACAATCACACACCAATAAAGGAACCCCTTCACTTTAGAAGTCCAATGACATTTGGTCTGGAGGTAAAATGATTTTCGCCACTAAAAAACAAATACTTTGTCACTTAAAAACTTTATTTCAATTGATCCCAAAGGCTTGAGTCACATTTATTAACTGGAATGGCGGATGAATTTTCCCAAATGAATGTAAACTTTGATGTAAATTCCAATTCCATAAATTCCTAATAGTTTGCAAATAAAATAATAGAAATGGAATAAAATTGTTGGAAATCCAGCCCGGCGTTTCACATGCTCTCAGGTTCAGAGTTAATTTCACAATGTTTGAGCTGAGAGAGAGAGAGAGAGAGGAATGCACTTGGAGAACGACACTTTTGTTTATAATTGGAAAATGGAAGGGAAGTTAAAGGGGAATCACAATGTAAAAGTAATATAATTGATTAGGAAAAATATCTGTAAAAATTCACTGCCATGTATACTTTGGATTGTGCTATTTATATATATATATTTGCTCAATGAGAATCTTGATGATTTGAAGGCTATACTAGATTTGTACACCTGATGAGCCAACTCTGAGGTTGAGAGTGAATGGAGCTCGGAGGAAGAAAGAGCCGTGGTCGTTCCTGTCTTTTTCTTGTCTCACATACAACAGCGAAGTCCCATGAGAGTTAGGCAAATGAGAGTTTGAGAGGAGCGTGTATACTCCTTGGATTGGAATAATACTATACGAATGAAAATGTATAGAGAGGGGCAGGAAACTAACTAAACTACGAGAGAGGAATTCTGAGCCTCCCACCTGTAGTCAACTAAACACTGTGTATACTTGGTCTGTTCGTATGTGTGTGTGTGTGTGTCTGTCTGTCTTTGTGTGGAGCCAGAGAGGGAACGTAACTCACCTGTTAGTTTTTTTTATTCTTGCCAACATTTTACTTTTTACCACGGCTTCCCTCAAACCATAGCAAGAGTCTACTGCTCCTACACACACACACACACACATACACATCCATCTCTTTCTACCTGCACATTGTTCACTGGATTTTTCAACCGTACCTCCAATTCCCTATAGTTCAAAGCTTATATATACTGTACCTGGTATGATAAAAAGGCCTGCTATTGGTGTATACAGTATAGGGGAAGGAGTCTTATACCGGCTCTATCTATGGTAGACACTATAGACATAGAGTGTGTATATGAAATCCGAGTAAATAGTAAATGTTTTATTATGCATAGGTATTAAATATTATTGAAACTTTCCTTTCATAGATATATAGTAGATTGCCGTTGAAAAGGTGGTGTTGTATATACTCTAATGTCCTCTCCACTCTGCATACTCAATAACTATAGCACATTGAAAATACTGCCCCCTCTAAACATTTATGACATAAACCGTGGAATCATCCAAACATCACATTTTTTCCCTTCCTCCATATATACTATTTTACTATATAGCTACTCCCTCCTTGTAACTTCCATCAACACCAGGGTCTTTATTATTACTACGTATTAAATTATTACTACAACTACATCACCCTCTATACTATAGCACTATATATGAATACCGCTCAATTTTAATTCCATAACTTACCATTATATTTTCCCACACGCACTCACACCAAACTTCAATATTTATCTATACAATTTTTCAATCAAGATTTTTTAAACTTCCTCACACCCATTAAATTTCTTTTACTTTGCCATTTTGACTTCTCAACTTTTTATTATTTACATTGCGGGATTGGCTACGAGGCAATGTGAGAGAATCGAAGCTCAAATGTACAAATATAAAGTGGAAAAATGAGATGGTGACATTAAAGTATTGAGTATAAGAGTGATGTTGTGTTTACCTCAGCTATATATTGTAATGATGTAGGTTGTCATAGGAGGTGCTTATTAGTACATAGTATGAAATGCAATTGAATGATATTGATGATATGGAAATAATAAGGAAAATGTAGATTCTCTTGGAAGAATAAATTATTGTTGTTAAAAACTCGAAGGGTTTTTAGTGCGCTATCGTATGGTATTTGCAACTCAAACTGTCAATCGGAAATCTCCCTTTACCTATTAATTATGGATAGGCCGTCATTTCATGTCATTTATGCTATGCGTCATTGAACTCCCACTTCCCGGTTTATATAACTAGGATAGGAGATAAAATTGAATGGGTCTACTATTATTTTCTAATAAGTGTCATACATGGTAAAGTAAAAGAATCACATTTATTTTGAATGGGTCTTGAAAATTGATGACTTGTCCACTTGTCACTATATGCTCCTACAAAAGGTTTCTGAAGGACCTACTTTTACGTAAAATGTAAACATTTCCCATGCAAGAAAATGTACATTTGTCTTTTTGGGGGTGGCAAAGTACCGCCCAATGTATGTAATGGTATAGGATTAGTATGTATGGGTAAATGTATGTGGGCAAATATGACAATATTTACCTTCGCATTAAGATACTGAGGGTAGAAAAAAAATTGTTATTATTCGAATGATTTTGTTATTATTAATAAGAAAGTACTAAGGGAATAATAATATTAATAATGATGGTTAATCTTGCTATACAAATATTATGGTTGATTGAGGATTATAAGTGTAGAAAGAAAATAAGGAATTTTCATTTGAGGAAAAACATGCTTTTATGTGTTTGGATAAAAATGTGTATGGTTGGTGGAGGCTGAAATGAATCAAATGAATGAGATGTTTTGGTATTTAAAAGTTTAGCTGAGTTGACTGGTTATATTTGTGATGGAAGGGGATTGTAATAAATTATAGAGGTGGATAAAAAAGGCCCATGAAGTCATTTGATTAATGTGCACTTCCAATAAAAGACCATGATCTAGAGCAGGACTGCATGCAAAGTCTATGACTCTGCATGTAAAAGTTTCCAGCGTATTTATTTATATGTACACATTTACGTGAGCATGTTATGAATTGTTTCAATAGTATAATTAAAGTCATGAAAAACGTTGGAAATATACATTAATGTTCTAGCCAAGTCACGCTTTTGTTCCTCCTTTCCTCAATTCTCTCAAGTCAAGCCTTGAAATGTAGAGGAGAGAGGATAAGATTAGAAATTAAAAGACGTTTATTTACTCTGAAAATAAAGTAACAAGTAACTCATGTGGTAAAAAGTCGGGAGTCGTAAATAACTCTGAGCAGTTTCTCATGAGATGAGCTGTCCCCACTTCATCTCCATGTCTCCATCTTTTATATTTAATAGAGAGAGAGAGAGAGAGGAAGAAGACTTCCCTAAGTAGCTCCTGTAGAGATCAATCTCTCACCAACTCTAAATATTTATCTGGCTAAATCCACATGCATCTCTTCGCAGTTCAAGAGCAAGTTAAATGCTATAGCGTTTTTCCTGGTTTTGTTCACTTATGCACATGTTTTTGATGAATACAAAAGTTTGTGGAAAAAATGGGTTTATGCACCGGTGACCATGCGTACGTGCATATTTTAGGAACGGTTTACCACTCATTCGTGTGGATTATACAATTTTTTCTGTATCTACACATACATATTCGCATATGATAAAAATTTATAATAATAATTCTTTGAAGGATATGAGAATAAGTTGAGATGTAATTACGGGTGTACATTTTGTGGTTTACTTTAATCTTTTTCCCCAACTCTGTGGCAAAGGAAACTATGCGGAAACTTTTGAGAAGGCACTAATTAATTGGGGCATACATAAATACTCTCATACTACTCTAAGTCTTCAGAATTCAATAAACCTCGAAAAAAAAATGAATGTCTCATCTTCTATAATTATTTATGTTTTATCGTGAAGAATTGTTGTAGGAGGACAGTGCAGGAGGATTTTTTAATGAGCTTGGAAAATTCAAATGTATAAAATGAGATAATAATAGCAAGAGTCCATGTAAGATACGAGGTCCGTTGGAGACTCCTTTGTAACTTGGAATGGCGGGGGGGGGGGTTCATCAAAGTGAATAAAACTATTATTATTTAAGAGGGAAATGAGAGGTTTTGTTTTTTGGGTAATGTCTTAGAAATTACTCGGAATAAGGCTATTTCTGGAGAAATATTTCTTTTTTTAGGGCTCTTGTCTATTGTATTGTGCATATATTATAATTCCTGGTAGTGTTCTCTGAAAGGCTGATTTGGAGCAATTGAGATTCCTTGTTAAATTTCAATCACTTAAAAGGGCAAAATTCTTTTATTATTTTGGCCAGCACTTTTCTGAAATAAGGAGCACATTTTAGTAGGTATTTAATTTGATTGGACGTGTATTGTTTTTATGGAGGAAGGGCCTATTAACACGGTTTATCGACCTTATAACAAGGGGTGGTATAAAGTATGAGGTTTTAGCACTTGAAAAGTAATCATGGCTGAGTAATGATTTCCAAATAAGCTGTGTGTTTTGGTCGAAACTGCTGTACTGTGGGAATTAAAACATTAGGTCAATTAAATGTTGAGCCCATGAAGGAAATTAAATAGAAATAAAATGACCCATGCAGGATTTTGATAAATAGCTAAAGGCTAAAGCTACTAAAAAGAAATTAGGGGTCGGATTACATAGGATAATGTATGGACGGGGGCGTAGGAATTGGGAGATATAGAGCTACAATAGTCGGACCTCCCCACTTTCCCGGGGGTGTAGCAACTCCACATATATTGAGCAGAAATACAGTCCTTTATTTATATTCACTGACGGAGCTTTATTAGTTTTCGCTGAAAATCCATCAACATTTTATTAAATTGTTAGGAATTTTCTAGGTTTACATCAAAATTAATGTAAATGATTACAACATAGTCGAATAATTATCTGCGTGGTCAGGAAAATGATATTTGCGCCCTAGCTGTTACAATTTGTTGGCATATTATCTTTCTATTAAATAAATATGAGCTTTTTATAGATTTAATTTCAATAGTTCTAGTAACGAACTGTGTTAAAGGTGAAAGATTTTTGTCCAAAATGACGTACAGAAACATGGTCGAGGTTAAGGGGATTTCTGAGTACTCTGTGATTTCTGTTGCAACGAGGAGACACTGCATCGGAGAAAAGGGAATTTATTTCACTATTCACTGCCGAACAATGTGTTTATGGAAGAATGTGATCTGGAATAGTTTTTTTCTCTCCAATGCTGAGAGCTAGTTCCTTTTTTTGAGGAAGTCGAAGCTAGGGTCTTGCCTTTGGTTACTTGGGAAATTTTTTTTGTATGAATCCAAAATGCAATTATCCACTGTATTTATTAAGGAGTCACAGCAATTACCCCAGACAGCAATTCCATAATTTATAATTGAAAGAAAACTAGACTATCCACAAACTTTGTATTTTCAGAAGGAAACTAGTCTTGTGTCTTGCAATTAATTTAGTTCGGGCTGTCATAATCAATGTACAACTCCATATCCGCTATTTTGTCACCTCCTTCGCATTTAGCAGCCTTTGTGACACCTGTGGAAAACATTGGGTTCCTGGTCCCTCTTGGAGAGGAGCTGTAGCTCTTTTCCAGTTAATACTCTTTCTTTTCCCACAAATAAAACACTATTTTGAGGGCGTTGCATTCAGGGTAAATTCAAAATAATTTACTAGAGAAATTAACGTGTATAAGCCAAAACCAATGAAATACCTTAAAAAATTAATTTGATCTCATTCGTCCAAGTATTTAGCGTTCCTTTCTGGTCTATCGAAATCTTTGATTTTGCACCGGATTTTCGCGCATTTCATACCTCCTTCTTATATGCGCATTGACAATGAGAATTTTGTGTATACAATTAAATTGCATGAATGGATGGGTTTTGGGAAGGGTTTAGGCCATTTTAACAAATACAAGTTAGAAGTGCTTTGCAAAGTGGCGTCTACATTATACAACATTTTGCTTGGAAAATTTTCTGGAAACTTTGGAACCATGCAATTTCCATCTTTGCAATTTGGATGCAGCAATTTTAAATAAGAAAATTCCACAGTCCATTTTTTCAACTTGTTCTCCCAAATCACTTGAAAAAAGTGCAAGTGGTAGTCAGGATTGGATACCTACCTGAGTGAAGCAAAATATTCCCATGTTATCTGATGGACCTGTGATAGCTCATACTTATTTGAAAACAAAATACATTTTTAGAGAGACTTAACGATCTTCATGCCATACTGAGCCCCACAAAAGGGGCAAATTAAAGAGCAGGGTTATTTTTTATACAATACATAAATAAAAATAAATTATTATTACAAAATCAATTATTAATACTATGTATATTTAATACAAGTGGGGCGGCCCGTTCGAAGAACGGATTGGTTGTTTGAAATTCTTGGTCTTTGCAAAACAATTTCCGTAATTTTCTGATATTTTCCAATTTCCGACCCTGTAGTAGGGGCCCCAATTAATCTCCGTTAAAGAAAGTTTCTTAGGACCCAGCTTATTAGCATGGTGCAATGAGATTTTTGCAAAAAGTTGCATTTGCACAATAGACTTTTTCGCCGTTTTGGTTCAGTTCATTTTTGACCAAATTCGAAGTGCATCACTAAAAATAGGGAA
>JAQFXU010002623.1:0-19738 GCA_034693705.1 Spatulosminthurus flaviceps
AGTGTGGGGGAGGTGTACTAAGTGTTTTTCATGAAATTTTGAAAATTCCTTGGGGACATCATATGACCCTACCTTGTTAGATGATCTTCCACGAGGATGATTTTTGGGAATCACAATGACCAAAACCCCAAAATACCTCGACCCACCTGCTGACATCGATTTTAATTCATATTTTTCCGATTTCCCACCGCTGTTTCGCAGTACTTATTATAAATAGTAAATCTGCTTTTCCGTATTTATTTGAAAAAAGCCAATTTCTGTACAGTTAATACATGTCACTTCAGAGAAATCGAACGTTTAGCTACTGAATAAATTATAGTTAATTATTAAGTGTGTACGCATTTCGTGAACGTGGGTTCTGTAAAAATAGTAAGTATTTTAGTATGTGAAAGCATGGAACACATACCCGGTTGAATGGCATATGTAAATTAATTGGCATAAGATTTTGGATGGGATGGGTGTGTCGTTGTAATAGTACAACAAGTCAATTAGATTTAAAAATAGAAGTGATAAACCCATTTGGAAATGATTTAACAGCAATAACTGTTTCCTGTAATAAAAATTTAACGAGGAATTAAATTGCTGGGTGTAAAAAATGATTAAAATTACATGATTTTTGGTTCGTTGTTAAATATAGGACACGTAAAATGTGCACAAAGGAAACTCTTAAGGTCAGTTTACCAGACATCATGTAGTCATCTAGAAATAAACTTTTGATTATTCAGTAGGTGTCAGTGATTCAAATATAAGCTGCATCTGCACATCTTTTTTCTGCTATTTTCAATAGAGTTTTTCAATAAGTAAAATAAAGACCGCAAGAATATATAAGGAATCAAACGTAAATAAAGTCAAATGAAAAATGAATGAAGGAAATATTACTCATTGTTTATCTAACTTATTTATCGGGTAAGACTATTATTTTCGAAATATTTTCTGTATACTAAGTGCTGAGAACATATGTTAGATTAAACTCAACTACTGAAATAAAAAATGCATAAATTACGCATATTACAAGCCATCCCCCATGAAAAAATTGAAAGATTGCTATTGCAAGATGAACGACTTTCGCGTATGGCTATGGACGAGAGGACCAGGCAATCATGTTTCATGGAGAACAAGGTATAGCTCCATTTTCGGATGATTTTTGTTATGAAACTTTTTGTTGGTAATTGATTTTGAATATTTTATATTTTATTGAATGTACTTATTTGCACCCCGTTGGTGGTGCCATGAATCGTTGGGAAGCAATGATTTTTTCGTATTCAGTTAAGTAAAGCACAACGTGAAAAGTGAAAACAACGTTTAACTAAAGCTTTCTATTAAATCTTTTGATGATTAGGAGAGAACCTAGAGTGGAAATTAGGAAGAAAATCACCCAACATACAATTCTCACGATAGGTGAGGGACTCACCTCTTTGAAACGTTATGTGGACGGTACAAGGGATAGTATAAAATTTGATATATTATTTTCAACCATGAGATACTTCGTTTTCTCGCTAATCTATATTATTTTCTTTTATCTATCAATTTAGAATTGAAATTTTCTCCGAAATACCTGGGTGTGTGGTGCATTCGGTTTAGTTTTCCTTTTCAAACAAACAAAATAGGACAAAACGTCAATATAATTTAAAACCTACCACAGACAGTACATAATAATAAACTTACAATATTATGCGTTTCCAATTCTTCTTTTTTGTAGCGTCTCTCCCAGCAGCTTGCATTCTTTTACTTCTTTTCTTTTTCAATTTAACTTAACCATTCTGGCTTTTTCCTTTTCAACTATTCCTAACGCCGCCCGATTTTCCTGCAGGGTACTATTCCTCCCGTTATTATGTAATTCACCTCGTCTTGTTATTGACTGCTTCACTTCTTCCCCACTTATGATGTTCGAGCTTTCGAAAATAGCTATGGCAGTTTCATGAAGCCATCTCTTAGGCACGGTAATATTTTGTTTGAAAACTGACAAAAAAGTTTCTTATAATTTTACAATATTATGTTATTGCCAACAATTATTCGTACTCAAAAAATTAAAATCCGTACCTTCATTAAAATGCCGCGCTACATCTTCCTCCGCAAGGATTTTTGTTGACATTTAAAGGTCACCAGATTACAGCTGATCGGGAAACACACAATAAGCCTCCACTGCACTTCAATTTTGTTTCTTGTTTTATTTTAGGGCAATTTCAGGGTGCTCATCAAAAGCAAGGAACGGAATATTATATTATAAGTTGAAATTAAAGGAAATTTTACAAATATGAAAATGTTGTCACCTAGACAAACGCATTTGTCGTGATTAATTCGTGGGGTGTAATGCTACATTGAAACACCTCGGAAGTCAAGCCTGTTCGTTAGTTGATCCCTAATGGCTTCCGGAACCTTCAGCACCTTTCTACGTGGTGGCGGAGCATAACTTGTACTGCCACCTTGAATGTCCCTTCTGGTTCCCTCAGCATTCAAAGCATTTGCCCTGAATGCTTAACCTTCTGGATTATTCCACTATTATGGCCTTCACGTATTCCTTCACTATATATACCAAGGACGGTTCTGATTGTCGAAAATTATTTTGAAATAAAGAGTAGAATTTGTAGAATATTATTAGTACAACCCACTACGTGTGCGAAGGAAGTTGTATTTGCAGGTCACTACGACCCATTGGAAAAGGTAGGCGAAGCGAATGCAGAGATGAGCTATCCTTGCTTCGCTTATGCAACTTGAGTAATGACGTAAAGTTAAGGGGTAGGTTTGAAAGCTTGAAAGCCACACGCACACGCAACGAGTAAGTAATGCTGCTACTGAGTAACATAATAATCTGATTTTAGTGTGTTTATTTACTACTACAGAGGTCAGAAATATAGTTAGTAAACCGAATAATTGTACTTGAAAATCGAATAAAATACACTAATTAAACAATTAATCCAATTCCGGCATTGTACACATCGTTATAAAATTCGGAACTTTATTTTGCATTCGATAAAATATTACAGCAGAGTATGCTTTATGATACATACGATACATGATACATCAAGTTTACAATATTTGCGTAGTGCCAGTGATACCGGGATTAATTAGAGGCAAACAAAATAAGGCTAAAATATTTTAATTGACCGCTGCCTTTATTACTTCTTACTTCCTTGTACAAATAACGTCGGAGTTGTACCGTACTTGAAAGATCATTTCTCATCATCATCTTTAAGTTACAACCAAGAAGAGTGTTGTAAGACTAAAGAAAGAAAAGCAGTGGTGCACCGCCTCGCGGTGACATACAGCATGACTGCAAGCAAGTTTTGGTAAAGCGACGCAGCTAGTAGAATACAACCAAGAATTACTTTGTGGCATTTGACTTTTCGTGCATAAGGTTAAGCGGTAGGTTTAAAGTGTACACAAGGACAGAGAGTGGCGAATATTAGCGTATTAATGAGGCTTTTAGCCAAGAGCACGAAACTCAGAATAAGAAGCAATGCAGAGCAAAATGACTAAGCTATGTACACATGGAGCGCTAAAACTTGACTTAGATTTTGTACTTTAGATTTCTTGTATATAATATACAATGCATTGACATTTAATAATAATTTGAATGAAGAAAACCCTTGGAGAGGATGGTAGTTTTTCTGAAACTGAGGAATTTTGACTCGAAGGAATTAACTAAGCTTTAAGTTTTACAAGTGCAGTTGGGAACCCAGGTGAAATGTCCATAATCTAGTGAGAAAACAAGCGTAAATATACTCACGTGTATACTCACGCAGATCGTAGCTGATTATCAGATAGTTGCTCTTTTTGTCCCTGGTTATTTTTCACCTCAACAAACATTGCGTACTACCGATTTCTAATCAAAATTTTGATAAATATGAATGTTTTTTCTCTTGAACGAGAAATTCTCGATACTTCTACGTTAAAAGCACGTGGATAATAGTTTACTAAGGAACACCTTTTGCAGGCAAGTACTCTCGCTTAACAGATAAAGACAGGGGAAGGTTAGGAAAACATTAGTTAACTCAGTGACATTAGTTAACTGTCTTGCTTATTCTATTTTAATCGCCACATGTGGCTGAACTATTCCATCAGATTGAAGGACAGGCTCCTTCGTCTCTTTCTTCAACCAACACCCTATGCAACTTATTTGCATATCTTCATTAATTAGGTCAAAAAGTGAGTCCCAGAAAGAAATAGCATCAGTACTTCATTATGGCCAATGCTTCAACCCTTAAATGCCATGTAGTCTGCGTCACCGTCTTCTACATTTTCCCAGAAAAGCCTCGAACTGGTTAAAAAACGGTAGCATACATTCCATTGAATTTGCATGCATTAGGCGGAGTATCTAAATATAGCATTTCACGCAGAAAGAATTAGACGATTTTATCCATGTAAACCTTAAAGGATCATAGATTCAGATTAGAAATCACATTGACAAACTTAACGAATATAATTAGTATACCTTCGCCTATGACGTATAAAGGCAAAAATGCATTTTTTTCTACAAAACAAATTTAATACGACCGTAGTAAACCGTACTCCAAACAATGGTTTAGGTTCGAAATGTGTACTTTCGAAATTATGGAACACATGAATGAGTGGGTGAACGGTTGATATTTAACGTGAGAATTAATAATATTTCAAAGTTCATTCACATTTCATGCATTTATTTGCACATCAGTAAATTGATTCAAATAAATTTGAGAGAACACGCACACGACTCACTAACACAAATGTATAATAATATAAGGAATAAAGGTGAGAAATGTACTCATTGGCGCTTTTTGTTTGACATTAACTTTCCTTACACTAAGTACGTCCACAGGGAGAAGTTAAAACAGAGTAAGAAGAAACTTGCATAGAGACCCAGTTCCATTCTTACGTACGTCAATGAAAGACCTTACGGAACTCCGTTTTATAGAAATTCGACGTATGCATTATACTCCTAAAAATTAAATCGATGAAATGTTAAGCTTATTATATGAGTACTACATTAATAACGAAACGAGTTTATGCTACCGGAATTGCAGCGGGTGATCAGCTAAGTTAGTAAATATTGTAGTAACAACACTAGAATAATAACTGATGGCTAATCACGTTATCATTTGGGCTATTTGTATTGTGGTAATAGTTAACTCGGATGAGCTACATTGAGGAATTGTACGTAATAAAGCCGAAAGCCTCAAAATAGTGAAGTTCATATTGTTCCAACTTCCAACACTGATTTAAAATAATTGATAACTTCAATCACGCTTTATCTATTACCCGGACAGCAAAGTAAGTATGTACAGGAATGATTAAGGATATTCATTACGCCGACTAGCTTCCCAGATGACTCATTTGTATAGAAACCAGTTGAAGAAAAAGGTCTACTCGTGGGAATATCAACAATATACTAACTTATTTTTGTTTGATCATATCATAATAAATTCAAATCGTCGCGTTTGCAAATAATTTTCACGCACAATTAACAATCGAAATACTAGATTAATAAATACTCTTGCAGATAGTAGATCCCTGTAACCCTCGGTCTCGTTTAGTCCTTTGAAGAATCCCTATTAATACCACACTAGAACAGTTTGATGTGTCACAGTATTGTCTTTGGAGCGACTCGTGGCACACGAACAAGATACACTCATGTCCGTGAGTCCATCCTTTTTCCTCGCATACAACTAATAAAAAAAATCGATCGGTCCGGTCGAGGAATACATTTGCAGACGAGGTACTCCGTGGCTGGCCTGCTTAACTGGCACTCTTGGCCAATCTGAGATTCCACATGGTCATTCCAAGCTAAAATGCTTTAAAAGACTCCAAAACAAAAGTTTTACCGTTTTTCATAATTTCAAAAAATTTTGAAAATTTTTTGAAATTTTGAAAAAAATGGTTCATTGAACCTCTACACGGAAACATGAATTGCATGTCGTTTGTCCTACGTAGCTACCTGCTACCATTTAAACGTTTTTGCGCGGACAAAAATCGATCGGACCTGTCGGGGAATACGATTCCAGACGCGGTACTCCGTGGCTGGCGCGCTTAACTGGCACTTTTGGCCAATCTGAGATTTCACATGGTCATCCCAAGCTAGGATGCTTTAAAAGACACCAAAACAAAGGTTTTAACGTTTTTCGAAATTTTCAAAAATAAATGGTTTATTGAACCTCTACACTGAAACGCGATTCAGGTGCCTTTCATTCCAAGCGTCCAGCTCTATTTATCCACGAGTTTTTGCGGGGACAAATCCGAACTGGACGGTCTTATTATATCGCTTCGCTTATAAAAATAAAAGTTTCAATGATAATCAAAATTATTATTTATCCAGATCTTATGAAAAAAAATCATAATTACTTCTGGTTGGAACTATTAATTATTATTCCCAACCGGGGCTTTATTGGTTCACCACATTGATATACTTCAGGATGGACGGCTTCCAGATTCACTAGCCGAAAAACTTCGTTTAGCTGCCTGGCTCTCTCACACACTGCGCAGTATTTATAAGATTCTGATAATAATAATTTTTTAAAAGGTTTTTGTTGTACGTATGATTTCACTTTTACACATGAAATAATAAATTGGTTCTACTTCTAATTTCGATTTTGTAAGATGAGGCTAGCATGGAGCATACGATTTACGGGCAATTAGTTCGAAGATTTGTGTGAACTTTGGAGATATGTATAAATCACAGTCAACTTCATTAATTTGCGGAACACATGGCAACGGAATAAAAAATATTATACTACTAATAAAAACATACAAAAAAACGCACTGTGTATGATGACCCAGCATCGTAAGCAACGCCTAAACCCGTGAGGGAGCGGCTTAGTCGGCGGCAATGAATGTGGCTTCATGCACCGGCTGTTACTACATACCTCTGCAAAGAACAATGAAATACGTACACTATAATTAATAACCACTGGAATCTATAAGAATGATTTTAAATAATAAAAATAAAAATTATACTTACCGGGATGCTCCAGAGCGAAATCGAAGAGAATTTCTCCCCACCTGTCAAATCTATTGTTGAATACGGGAAAATTTGGATGCCGTTGATTACCATTGCCACCATTTCCATTGCCATTATTGCCGCCTCGCCCTCCGCCACCTCTCCCACCGTTGGCTACCACAGCACCATAAAAAATGTAAATTGGACACATATTTATACAAAAAATGACATTATAATCTTATACAAATAATAAACGATTATAGTAACAAATTACAATTAACTAAAAACAAAATAAGAAATTTATAGCAATGAAATTACCATAACAACTTTGAATGAAACAAACAAGAAATCTCAACAAGGTCTATTGAGTCTCACAGTCGAAGTGTGAATGTCTGACAAGCAAACGTGAGGCCTGATACTGAAGCCGCAATGCCTTTGTTTATCCGCTCATTGTACCGCTCCATGATCTGCTACAGAGCCTTCATTTAACAATAAATCCATGCTTATGACTTAAACAACACACTTGAGTAGTCCATAATCAACAAAATTTATAGAATTAAATAGAAATGAATTATACTCACTCACATTAAAAGCTGTAAATTGCAAAGAAGAAAGTAAAAGTTGAAAGTTTTTTTAACAGATGCCAATTACACTAATCGCTAATAATTGGGGGCGGCTAGAGAACTAACTTAGCTGATCCAGTGTTCCTTGACTTCACTGAAGAGTATCTGAAAGAATTCGTTCGATTTTTAATTTTTGTAATTTCTTCTGGCGGTTTAAGAGACACCTCTGAATACCATCTAGCAGCAGTTTTCTGATCACTGAAATTTACGTTACTTACTGCTTGTAAGATTGTGAGAAACGAGAGAAAGCCATGAGGACAAGGGACCGGGAAGTTTAAAGTGAGTTGGTTTAAGCGGGAATTGAATAATTCAATCAATTTTGAGTATATGTTAGTGATGCCTCTTCTTTAAGCAGCGAATGGGGGGCTCAATCAAGCTAGCCTAAGCAAAAATGCACGACTTTCTGAATATATACGCCGCGCTTCAATATTTGTTGTTTTTGCGAATGTTTCAAGGGACAGTCATTGTTCTTTTAGACGACTTCGCACTCAATTCTTTGAACAAACAATTTCAATTGTGAATTTGCATATTTTTAGTGAGTTAATTTGCCAACCGATTGAGGCCACTGTTGTGTAAGTACCACGTTTAGTAACATCATTTTTTATTTGTATTTGTCTCTCTGAAATCTGGGTTGACTTTTTACTTTTTTGAGTACAATTTGCGTGTGTTGAGATGAGATAACATATTGCAATGGCAGAGTGGATAGTGTGCTCGGTTGTAGAGAGAAGGGATTGAGCAAAAAATGTATGATGGAAATATCGTCGAATGGAATGTGAACTAACATATGCATACAAATACTATGATGTTGTTTCTTGCTATTGAAACCTCGAATTTCTGAACGCACAACGAGTGTATTTTTTATTTAATAATACTTCAGAGTGATGAGCGCAGTTTTGTTATAATATGACTATGTACTATTTGTATAATGAATTGTAATTCTGTATTTTTTAATATTTACGCTTTTGGTGGTTTCTCAAACGTGACTAATATAGAGGAACTTGTGGTACATGCCATGCAGAAGATGACGGATTTAGGAATTTCCACTGATTCGAGAGTTTGTGGAGATTGCTTTTGAAAACTTAAATGTATAGTACAATAAGCAGTCCGCATACTAATAACAGAAAAACTAGCCGACAGTTACAAATTGAAAGTATAAACTACAATTTTTCAGGATAAAATAATATACAAGTATATAATAATACAATAATATCCGTCACCTTCCTTGAAGAATTGGATGTTGAGTGATTTTTTTATAGTTCACAATCTAGCTTCACTCCTAATAACGAAAAGAATTAATAGGAGGCGGGCTTTAGTTTCACTTCGTTTTAACGGTGTGTAGTACTTACCACGAAAACGTAGTCACTTCACAACGAGTCATGGCACCCCCAACGGAGTGCTATTGCGAATAGCGTCGAACGTAAATACATTAAATATTTTTTACCCAATATATATTTTGAAAAATTGTAAAATGAGAAATTATACAAAAAAGTTTGAAAACAATTATTAAGAAACAAATTGGCGCATAAAAGGATTTTGTAGACAAGAATGCAGGTAAATCGATACCTCACGTAGGGTTGCCCCAAGTCAGCAAAATGAGTGACCACATTTATTTTTTTCAGCTTACCAATGAAGCCTCAAAATGCAAGGAGACAGAGCTATAAGCCTAGACACCATTTTTTAAAGTCTAATGACAATGATCGAAAAACAGCACACTGAATTGGAAAATCGAAGAGGAGGTCGAAAACTTGCATGTACATACAATACAAGGAAAAATGCATGTCACGCGAATGAGGGTCATATAATCTACATGCACCAGCAAACAAAAACAATCACAAGCTTCCTGTAATAAAAACTTAACGAGCAATTAAATTGCAATGTATAAAATAGTGCCTAACATTACATGATGTTTAATTGGTTTGTAAATATAGGACGCAAAAATTGCACAACGAAAACTGACATCATGTGTCCTGAAGTAAAATTTTTGGGACGAAGTTCTTCAGCAGGCATCAGGGAGTCAAAAATAAACCACTTCAAGATTTTCTGTTTGTTATTTCTGTTTTTCGAGTTTTTCAAGAAGGAAAATGGAGACTGCAAGAATACTCCTCATTTGTTTCCTAACGTATTTATCGGGTAAGAATTTTATCCACATGTTATGAAAGTATACTAAGTGCTGAGAACATTCATTAGAATAAACCATTTAATTTTAAACAAGAATTTAAAATATACGTATTGTTAGCACAATACATCGACAGTGGAAGTTTCGAAACGTTGCTATTCCAGGATGGACCTTCGAGTATGGTTATGGACGAGAAGACCAAGCTAACTGGACAAAGTATCGAATTAGGCATCGACATCACACCGGGTTTCCATTGTAGACCTGTTGAGAAGAGGAAGAAAGAAACTTTAAATAAGATACCCTATCTTAATAACTATAAATTCCACCGACTTCGTTTTTGACTCAACACTCACCCCACAACACCGGCGTTGTCTTAATGTATATATTATTTAGCAATTATATACATTAAGTTCCCAGCTAATTTCAAGCATCTCGAGGCTAAAATATTTCTATGCCCTGCTCGGTCGCTTTCGTTCAGTTTGTATTTACAAACCTTACCACTTCAAACTTTACGGCCGAAAATTTGCATGCACCAATGCTAGCAACTATTTAGTTTTTTTAAATTGGTTATAGGCATAAAATACTTGGAGATGTTAAAATTAATCCGACAGTGTGAATTGTAGTTTTGTCAGTTGAGCGTCACAGTTATGATTGAAACTGTGAATTTAAATTTTACCCACCAAACTGTTATATATATATGTATACTTGAACATTAGTAAATGCACTGTCGTATTTTTTTTTACATATTGAGGGAATCAAGGAAATTCATGGAATGAATGTAACATTAAACGTAGCTTATCTCATTTATAATCAATCTTCGTGTGCTGGTTGAGTAAAAGTCCATTGTTAGGGTTGGGCAAAACATTTTAGTCCGGGATTTTTCGGGTTCGTCTGGGCAAAGCTTAAATGTCCGGGCTTTTTCGGATTCGGTCTGGGCAAAGCTTAAAATTCCAGGTTTTTTCGGGCTCGGGTCAAGCAAATATTTACAGTCCGGGTTTTAACCGGGTCCGGGTTCTGCTGAAATCAAGCCGGGCTTTTTCGGGTTGAGAAATTTCAACCAGCAGACGAGTCGGGTCGGGCCGCTAAAAGTTTTGAGAAGTCATCTTCGGGTTCGGGTCTGAAATTTAGACCGTGCCCCAGCTCTAATTGGATTATTATACATACATAGATTGTAAAAGCATACAAGTAAAACATAAGAAGCTGTCATTAACAAGGCAATGCTTATATGTATGCGCTTTTTCCATTCGTGCGTCTAGTGTAAATTTTCTTATAATTTAGAGTGATTTGCGATGGCTAAATGGTTTCTATAGAAGTTAACTATCGATACCTATGAACGCAGATGTGCACTGATGTATTTTGAAAAAATATTTTTTACTTTATTGCCTCCTTGTGCATGGTCGCACTTTTACCTGCTTAAACATTTGGTGTGATAGATATGCGACCTTTAAATGTAATAATTATTTTCATTAACAAATCAAGTTTATACAGTGATTTAATTCTTCATTTTTATAAACATACAAAATATAGCTGAATAGTATCCGGTACAAGTCATTTTTTATAGAAATTCATGAAATTAAGGAGAAATGTCAACTTTCACAGACACATGTAGCAGACAAGAATTTCCAGAAAATCACATCAAGTATCCTTCTATGGTGCAAAGAAGTGCTCGTCATAGAACACAAAGACTACGATAAACTTGAGCTATACATTAAGTAACACGAAAGTAATCATCATCTCAACTTACCCACACGGAAATATTTATGTTATATTCAAAGACTTAGCAAACAGCTAAAAAAACTCCATAGAAGGATGCCACATAATGTACAGAACAATATCTTCCCTTACTATATAAGAGCTATTAATAATTAGCTACAATAATTGGTCAAAGTTGAGAATTAAAAACAGGACACATTAAAAATACACAGGTAGAAAATATTGAAGTTATAGAAGATAAAAGTTTGCGAAGAGCACTTGTCTTAATTAACTGATTCTCATATCATCTCATACTTAATAAAATGCGCCATTTCTTGCATTCTGCGCGACTTTAGCGTATAGCTTTGAATCCAAAACCTTTGGACCCAAATTACTTGATATATACTTTTAATTAATGTTCAGTCGGGAGTTTAAACTTTTTACATTATGTACTAACAAATTATATATACTTTATATCGGCGGTTATAAATAATTAATTATTTTTCCTTGCGAATTCCCAAAACTACCAATGAATTCAATCAAAGCTTAATTTGAGAAACGCTTTTTTATGATCGACATTGCATTATTGTTGATACATTTAAAAATCATCTTGGTTTTTGGTATCATTTCCAAAACAGTTACAGATCTCTTCGTCAAATGCTATTTTCTTCCAGGAAAAAAAGTAATAATAATTCTTTAAAATAAATCATGAATTTTCCAAATCACTGGTAATAACAAAATTATTGGAACCTCATGATTATCAATGGGTTGATATTCCTACTAAAAATTAAACCAAGAACAAACTGGTTTCATTTAAATATTCGAAATTTAACCCCTCTGCTGAGTAATTACCATCCAAAACTTTTGGAAATGATACGAATTCATTTAAATTTGAAAAGATTTGACAAATTAGGTTGTAATCAAACGGGTCAACGTCACCCACAGCGTAATTTCGCACCACGTTCGTATTTCTATTTTTAAAAGTATTTTTTATAGCCTAGAAGGACTAAGTAATGACAAATGTATAAATTACACACGATATTCAATTATTTTATAGGCTAAATTTTTTTGACAAAAAGGCATGTTCATCTGTCGTGGTTCAACAACGCGTTGCGGACCTGAACAATTACATAAAGGTTAGATCCAAAATTAAAATTGGTCAACAACAAAAAAATTACACATGGCTATTTGTGCTATAGAATGAAGCATAATTACCACGTCTGACTTAAAATCAATAAGTATTGTAAGGCAGGAACATCGTGGGATACACTTCTCTTGGCCGTACGGATTTATTAGTAATAAATGTGGGTGCAGGGGCATACACGGGGTATAGTTCTTGTGGGGAAGTGAACATCCTAGTTATCTGATTACGAAATCTAGTTTGTTGGATTTGCTGGGGTTGGGCAGGGGATTGAGCACTAGGTGATATCATAGACATCGTATGGCTGCCTGCGGGATCATTGTCACTTCGACGGTAATAAGATGATTCTTCATCATCTGGAAGCAAGGAAATAAATTCTGGCTGTTGGTGTTGTGGTTGTGCCAGATGAGTTTGATGAAAATGTGTTGATGACTGTTGTTGTTGTTGCTGGGGTACAAAGCGAGGCTGTTGGTATTGCAAATAGCTTCCTGCCGTCGTTTGTGGGATAGAGGGCGCGGTGGAGAACGGTGTAACATAGTTACTCTGCTCTACTGCTTTCGGTACATGATACCGACTATTAACTGCACTGGTTCTATAAGTCACAGGAGGTTCTTGTTGTTGCGGCTGCCGTTGATAATTATTATTATTAATCAATACTTGGTCGGGTGCCGATGGGGCTGTGGGAGTTTCTTGAGAAATGTCAGCCTGCTCAGGTGAGTCGGAAATGTACTCCGGTCCTGTTTGAGGATATTGAGGATAAGTGGATGCGGACCGTTGGCCATAGCGCGACAATGTGACGCTGTCATCGTAGTAGACGTAATCAGCGGCTTCTGTAATAATAATCAATGCCAATATTTTACTATTCATATTCATCATTTCCTCCCAAACATTCATATATGTCTTAGTAGCCATAACCAACCACGTGCATTAGCATTAAATTGCCCATCTCCTAGTAAAACCTATTTGAACTCAAGCATTTCAATCAAACTCTGGCCAGCAATCATATTCTCATGCAGTTTTGTGCGTAAAACTTCAACATACACTATTATCTCTCACACACTCTTACCCCAGTTCGAACCTGCTAATGGATGTTCAAGAAAGCCTCAAGTGGGTCGGGGCTTACATTTTATTGCTATTTTGGTACAAAAGACAAATTAATAAGGGAAACAAATCGAATACTCGGGCAAAAATTTGACGGGTTTAAAATCAGCTTGTTTCTAAAAAGAAATTGGGTTAGAAAAAATGAAGGTTAATTTCTTTGGACATAATTGAATTTTGATAGTGAAAAATGTTATGATGAAATCATGGACGATGAAAATGGTTCATTGAGCCGGCACTCCCCTCAACTACAGGATCCCATAAAATTCTCAATATTCTGGATTAACAAAATTATGACAAATATAATTTCTGTGGACGAATCTCAATGATTTAAAGGTAAAGGGAATTCATGGGTTACCTGGTGCAGTTGTAGTGGTAGTGGTTGCACGGACTACGGCTGGTGCAACTGTAGATTGAGGTCTTTGCCAGAATCTGGAATTCCGACTGTTTTGAGTGGTCGTATCAATGGATGGAGAAGCTCTTGGAGTACTTGGAGTATAATTTCTATAATCTCGAGGTCGATAAGTTGAAATAATCTCAGGTTTTTCTGTCGTCGTCGTTGTTGTTGTTGTGGTCGCGGATTTAGTTCGACTTGGAGGTGGAGGAGGAGTAGTGGAAAAAGCTCCTTTACTGAAAAATGAGGACCTTGGCCTAGAACCATATGGAGATCTAAAGGAAGGGTTTTTAACTGGAGCTTCTTCCAGAACATCGCTTGTTTCTAAAAGCTTCACCCCTGGTGTGCTACTTGATGGAATGCGATTTTCTTGAGTGGCATCCGCAGCTGTAGGAAAAACTGATTGCCCTTGATCTTCTTGACGTTTTCGGTTATTGCGGCCTCTACGATTTGCATTATTAGGTTTGGGTGTGGTTGTGGTGGTGGTAGTTGGAGGTTCATATTTTGGTTGCTCTTCTTCATACTCCTCGTACTCATATTCGTAGATGGGAGCTGGGGTGGTGGTGGTTGTAGTTGTAGTTGTGGTGGTAGTTGTTGTGGTTGTAGAAGGAGCGGTTGCAGGGAATGGTAAATATTTACTTGATTTCTTGGCGGGTGCTTGAGCTTGCTCATAATCTTCATCATAATAAGATTGATCGTAAGGTTCATTTTCTGCGGGTTTAGCTGTCGGGATTCTTCTTTTTGATGGTTGTGCCACTGGTGGCGGCTCTGTGGTTGTAGTTGTGGGAGACTCGGCTGGTATTCGACCTTGCATTTGATAAAATTTAGTCCTCTCATTTTTAGGCACAGGTGGTTTGATCTTTGGAGGTGCTCTACTTTGTGTGAAAAGGTCGTCCCGGTTTTTGGCTAGAATTACAGGATCAAATGGAACTGGCTCAACGGTAGTTGTTGATGCGGTTGTTGTTGATGTAGTTGTGGATTTAGTTCTAGCATTGTTATTTGAGCTTGGAGCATCATCCAGAGGGTAATCATCCTCTACAACTTGCTTCCGTCGTTCCTTATCCCGCCTTTTACCTAATTTCCTGGGCGGAACATCTTCCTCAAACTCAGCCTCAAGTCTCCCGCGCTCCCGATCTGGATTTCTTCGGGCTAATGGTCTTCTTACGGGCTCTTCGTAGTCATAATCATCGTAGTAGTCGTAAGATGGGTAGTAGTAGCGAGGTCGGACAGGGCGCTTCCGGAAAGGTCGCCTTCTGTAAGGTCGTCTCGGTCTCTCCCGCTCCTCTTCATAAGGCTCATCATAATAATCATCATCCGGATCCACATATTTTGGCTTTTTCGTTCCATTACTTGATGAGGATTTCCTCTCCGGTTCTTCTCGAGCTGGACCAGATGATTCACTCTCAGTTTCTTCATTTTTTTGACTTGGGGCCGGCAAAGCCGGTCGAATCGGTCTTCGACCTCTGCTACTACCTCTGCTACTCCCTCCCCCTGAGCTTCTAATTGGCGCTTCAGTAGTTGTAGATTTACTTACATACAGTGCGTCATTCCTAAACATTACAAGAATAGTAAATTATTATTAACACCGCAAAATAAAATTCATATATAACTTGAAAAATTCTCAACGCTAGAACATTAGCCATAATTAATGATCATCACATGTTAAATATGACAAAGCGTGTACCTGTGAAAGAATAGCGGCGAATTGGGGCAGTCAACTTCTGACACGAACTGACAAATAAATGTTCGCTGGTCAAAGGCAGTGTAGTTAGCACATAAGAAGTCGTAGCGTGTCCCAAAGAGACAGTGATGGTATAACTGCAAAAAACAAAACAAAATAAAATGTAGGAGACGAGTATGAAACACAATAGATACACACAAATCACCACCAATATCCACACTTAACATTGAATGCCCATATATTCCCAAAGTATGTACGTATACATATACGTACAAAATCATACGTCCACTCAACCTAAGTAATAGTAATTTCTTTACTAATTTCTCCATTCTTTAGAACTCCTGCTTCATCTTCAAAGTATTCTCACGAGAAGCGTAAAAAAAGATTGCATTTGGAGAATAAAAGTTTGAGTGTGTTTCCAAGCGCCTTAAGTGCATAGTTTTTTAGCACCATATACTATATAGAGTAGGAGTTTGTGTTGCAAAAGAAATTCAAGTGTATTACAAAAAAAAAGAAATGAGGACAATTAAAAATTTCCTTAATTTCAAATAATAAATCATTATCCCCCTGTGAGTTTGGTTCATATGATGATGATAATAATAATAATTACTTTCGCCCTTACTTTCGAGTTAGGTCAACTGAATAACATTTTTAGCACGGCATTAATTTACAGAATCCTAATCTTTTTTCGTCTCATCCACGTACAAATAAAATGCATGTAATAAACTGGCAAATGCTCTTGTCCAAGAGCTAACCTTCTACCTTGTAAAATATTTAATGTAGAAATATCATCTCCCATTATCATTTCAACATTTTTTTTCCACTTAAGAAATTAACTTTACTTGAATGATACGTAGAGGGAAAAAGTGTCTGAGGAGATGTATAGTAATTATAAAGAACAGCGCAGCGGTAGCAGAGCAGAGCAGGTAGAAAAGTCTTAAGATTTGAGAAAGTGATTTCGTGCGTACATATACAATACATGTCTCATTAATAATAAGATAGGCCTACTCTAATTCCCTGCAGAAAATCATCTATATCCATTTCCATTACTTACACTATAACATGAAAGAGAAAAAAATCTGCGTATATTAAATACTCCAGTGATGTATATACAAAAACAATTCAACGCAATGGGCATGAACTTGTGAAAATGAACGTTTCTTATTATTTCTACAAAATATCTACAACGACCAGTGAGAGAGTAAAATTATCTAGAGATTTGATCTTGATCTTTTTCATAATACCAAGTAATATTTCCATAATTTTTCACACCTTCAAGACTTTTTCCATTTGAAAGTATGAGTACACCCTTGTTTGTTGTTGTATTGTATAGTCCACATTCCATTTATAAGTTGGAGGTTCAATTTCATTTTTTTTACTATTTACCATATAATTTGTAGTTTCACACAAAGGGAGTTGTACGAAACGTGTCAATGTTTCCAATTTATCAGACACTCTTAATTTCTCTGCAGTCTTTTACAATACATATACAGCTGTAGAGTGTGTGCATGGGTAAAAAAAAACTTGGTAAAATGATGAAGGGCAAATAATATGGTGTTTACCTTTTAGTGTGAATGCATACTGTGCAGTTATTGACATTTACAGATTTTTCCACACATATTTTATACATTTACCCTTTTTCGAAGAAAAGAGCTTATACAGTATAGATATATGAGAGAAGAATACCTGTGAAAAATTCTATGCTGTGGTATAGGCTTTGACGCACCGACATATACGTTAATATGTATAGAAGGAATATTTTTCAATATAAATTTCAATGGTGTTGTTGTCAGTTTGTCTAGGCTGTCAAGTGCTGGTTGTACAGTTGGTAACTTTATGGATATGGAAGAAATGCAAGGTTTTATATCCAAGAGGAATTTACAGATTGAAAAATGTCTGGTGAGAGAGACTTACTTAGTGTAACTGAAGAGAAGTGCATATGTACATAGCCAGCGCTAATACAAGGCTAAAGAGATATTTCACCGACGGCGTTTGGCCCACTCCTCCCAATAATATCATCCCTATACGTAGAATCACGAAACCGTGACTAGAATTGCACTCTCGTGAACCCCCATACATCATTGTGTGGCGAACTCACCAGTCATCATATAATCTGACCGTTTATCTTCCCTTTTACATACAGTCCTAATGCACTGCCACACAACTTTTTTTTATATCAAACAGAAAAAAACAATTTGTATTTCCTCCCTGAAGAAAACATAGCATATAGAAACATTGAGAGAGACACAGAAATGTGCTCCAAAATTTAAAAATGAGTTTTTGCTACTTTGAAATTTTACATTTGTTCCTTAGGCCACCGTATACAGAGATAATTACACTAGATTTAAATGTGACGCTCCAGTATAGGGAACTGAGGGGATTCGAGCTAAGAGCTCATTGTATGTAGCTATTTTCATTGAATATAAGTTAACGCATTTTTTTTTACTAAACACGCATAGGATTTCTAGCACTAAAGTGTAGGTAAAAGACGCCAACTTGGTATACATTCTTTGTTCTATAATTGATTACATTTGAAATTATGAGGGTGGTGTGAAGCTAAAAATGAAGACAAAAACCAGGAACAGATAAAGACTTGAGGACTAATAAGGTCTTCGCATTGTCGTCATTGTTCCTCCAACTCCTCTTCCTTACCTTTGCACGTATATTATTGGAACAATTAAAAAATATTTTTAATAGCTACCACAACAGGTACACAGTGAGAACTTTATTTTCTCTAAAGTGAGTGATTGTTGAATGAATGTAGAGTTGTCATATTATGATAGAGCTTGTCATATTCAAGGGACTAGAGATAGGGAAAAAAACAAGTTGAATCTGAGAAATTCCATTTGATACATGTTTATAGAGTGTAGGAGATGGGAGTTGAGCAAGAATGAGCGTCGGGGATTAATAATAATGGCAATTGTACATGCGAATCTTAATGGACATTTGCATTTAATGTGCCTTTGTGTTGAAGGAGTATATTTGTAGAAACTATATGGATGTAACTAAGGTGCTAACTAATGAAGGAAAAAAACTCATTGATTCTAAATTCAGGTCTTACTTCCCCCTGCCATTGTTATAACCCTTCAGCCATGAGATGATACTTTGTATGCTTTTCTTTAAGTTTTTAGTCCAGATAACAATGGAATAACTCTTAGGTCTAAAGTAACTTTTTTTATATGCAGTGACTTAATTAAGAATAGGGAGAAAGAGAAAAATATTAACATGATTTACCACAAGAGAATAATTTACCAGGATAAAATAATTGTTTCAAATGCCCAAATGGATTTTTACAAATATTTATTACAGACAAAGCTGCTTGAATCCACACAGCATGGTAAATTTGACATGTACTAAAAATGGTATCAATTCCAATTGAAAAGGAAAAGTGAGCTGAATTATTTCTGCGGACAGATCTCCTTAGTATAATCAGTTCATTGTAAATGTACACCGCATAGAAGATAGAGAAATGTTAAAGGGTTGAAACTGCATAAGGAAAAGTGCATCATATGTATTTAATACGGAACATTAAATTTACGGTGAGTGTATACTCAATGGAGTATGTGTAAAAAGAGAGAGAGAGATGCTCCATCCCTGTCTGTACCGCTACAATTCCTTTTTCGAATTCAAATCCTCTCGCTATCTGTCCCTAGTCTCTGACTTGTACTACAACGGTGTGAGTATGTGAACGGTGACAGGATCTGTGGATACATATTATACGACTTGAAAATATTTTCACACAATTTCACGCCTCATGTCTCAGGCCCGCAGTAATAAATTAAAGCGCATTTTCAAATTGTAGTTTTTTTTCTTGAACCACCACCACAACAATACAATCCACATGAATCTTAAAATGAATTCTTATAAAATCTTTGATACATGTTCCGCTCCTATAATGTGTATAGATTATATTTTTCAAGCTTAAAATCCAAGGTTTCTCTATCTTCTTATACAGTTATTAGCCCAAAGGAAAATTTTAAATGGACATTTAACAAGGTTTCAATCTTAACACAGTCATCTGAAATTATTACTATTAAAAGTTGCAATTATTATTTTTTTCATCGCTACAAATATGCACTATGG